>JAYJMB010000249.1:0-62697 GCA_036873735.1 Pouteria campechiana
ATATCAATAATCTACTCAATTTCATAACTTTTTCATAATAATTTTCTCAAAACTTTAATTATACAACCTATCGACCCTGCAAAATTAGCAAAACTTTACAATAACAAAAATTTACATTTGTAAAATTTTCCAGGGCCTTACAGAAGGATTGCTGAAGGTTTATCTCAGATCAATAATTGCTCTCAAGAGGTTTTTGAATAATTTTCTCAATATTTGGTTTTTCTCCAACTCTAATGATGCCTCATTTATAGTTGCTTTGAATTCTAGTCATTGGTCGTAGTTGAGCTTTATTAATAACAGAGCATATTCTGATTGGTGTATTTTGAATTCTCTAACTTTTGCTTATTTCTCGTATGTTGGAGTGCCTGCAGTGCCAACCTTGGAGAAGATGATTTTTGGTTTCTCAATAAGCTCTGGTCAAGGTATTACTACAATGGCTACCTCTTTCATTAATATAGAAATATTGTTATTAATAATGAGTGAAGACCAATAATTTGTTCTAGCCATTGCTCATCTTTTACTTATGATAGACGAAGTATTTGTCCAGCTGTCCATAAGACAAAGTTCCTTCATCTTTGTCTTTCATGAGTGACAGATGAATCATCCTTTCTATCATTGCCAGATGAATCAACTAGTCAATTTTTTTATCTGTTGCATCACAGAAGCATAGATGTTTTGTTGCTTCAGTGCTTCATCTATTGGGTTTGTTTGTTGTAAGTAACAGACAAACTATTGGATCGCAGATGGGATTTCTTCATGCCTTAATCTGATGGAATATTTCTTTGCTTTGTGTATTAATGAAAAATAATCATTGATGAATTCTTTATTCTGCCAGATGCTCCTTGCTTCTTTTACTTTATCTATTGATGATAGATGATCACTAACAAATTCTTTGTTCTACTAGATGCTCCTTGCTTCTTTTGCTTTGTCTATTGACAATAGATGATTATTAGCTCACTTGTAATAGATGAAGTTTTTGCAATGCGATACGATTCTTACTTCTCCGCTTTGTCTGTTGATGGCAAATGGTGTTTTTTTTCTACTAAAAGGATCTTCACTTCTTCCACCTTCATTTGTTCTCATCAGATGACCATAACTATGACTTGCTTATGATAGATAAAATTTATTGTATAGATACTATCTTGCATCCATCAGATATGATTTTCCATTTTGATAGACGAATGGAAACAGCCAAGCCCTTTTCTCTCATGCTTTGTCTATTGCAACACTTATTCTTTTGCTTCTTTACTTGCTCAAGCCTTGTTGCCATGGAATTTGTTTTTCATGCTCATTTTTCTTTAAGATCTGTAACTTGATTCTGCATGCTAAAAACTTGATAACAACCATTAGTACATAATCTTTAATAAAGTTTTCTTTATCATCGAAACCATGCATTCATGTCAACATTCTCCACCTTTTTGATGATGATAAAACTTGATTAAAAATTATCTTATAGAAAATAATATCCCCTCGAATGTATGCAAATAAAAATATTTGTAATTGTTTAATCATTCCATAAGTTTCCATCTTCTGATGTTTCCTTATCTTGTTTTACATATATTCTATATATTCTCCCCCTGATTATTTAGAATATATTCTCCCCTTGATTAGTTAAAGAGTATGCAGTTTTATAATTTTTTTGAGATAATTTGCATATTCTTTCTATCCCTTTTTGTTAGAAGCAAAAAGACGTACCTCCTCTTTGTAAGATACACACACAAATAGAAGTAGTTAGAAAAGAATGAAAAGATTTCATTTCATTTCAGTACAAATAAAGCTACATAATGAAAATAATGACAAGAAGATAAGCACTTAGCCTACATGTAAAGAGTAGGAGAGTTTGTGTGTGAGATTATGGACAAGGTGTAGGGTAGGGTGAGGAGAATTTTGCATCACAGTGGGTGATATAAAGTTTCAAGGAAGGGAAGAGGTAAAGGAGATGATAATGAAACTATTGAAGCTTTCTTTCCCCTCTCTTCAAAGGCCCCAGCTAATGATGAAGTTGGATCCAGGGGCAAAAGTGGCTGAGATATGAATTATAATTTTGAAAGCCATATCTTGAAGAGAAATGCTTTTTTTTTTTGTGAAGATGACCTCGGACATTGTTGAGAATAGAAGTAATATCATCCCAACGAGAAATGTAAGCGAGCTTCCTTTGGTGCTTCAATTTTCATCACTCGATGGGCTTCTTACTAGATCTTGTTCCTAAAAACCCTTTCCCAAGTTTCTTCATTGTTATGGTACAAAGAGAGATTGTTGGTTGTGGGTTAAAATAGATTGAATATGGGGTTGTGCGAGGTGATTGATATGATATTTCAAAAAGGAGAAAATAACTTAAGCTAAAAATAGAATCGGATTTGATAACCATAGTTGTAAGTTAATTCTAGTAAAAAAATGAGTTGTACTTGACCTCGAAAAATAATCTTTAGACAAAGTGTGAATGGAGCACTATATGCGAATGGCTTACTTCATCTAAGACAAAGTTTAGCCTTAAGACAACATATTCAACTTTGTAATTTCAAGCACTAAAATATTAGAGATTTCACTTTTAGATCATCACATTTGTTATGCATAATTCTCCTCTAATATTGTAGAAACTTTCTAATGACAATGGCTTGGTAAAGATGTCAGCAAGTTAAGCACTTGTGGGCATATATTCTAGATATATATCATATTTTTCAACATGATCTCTAATAAAGTGCTGCCTGATTTTTATATGCTTAGTTCTTAAATATAAAACTAGATTCTTTATTAAGCATATAGCACTAGTGTTGTCAAATTTAATGGATATGTCTCTATAGCTTAGTTTATAATTGAGAAGTTGTTGTTTCATCCATAACAATTGAGCGTAGCAACTTCCAGCTGCTATGTATTCAGCTTTTGTTGTAAAGAGAGCAACACTAGTCTATTTTCTAGAGAACCATGATTCTAAACTATTTCCTAGAAATTGACAGGTTCCACTAGTACTTCTTCTATTGACTTTATATCCTCTAGAATCAGCATTAGAATATCCAATGAGTTCAAAATCAATTTTTTTGGGATAATAAAGTCCTAGATTTGGTATATCAACCAGATACTTAAAAATTTATTTTATTACAGTAAGATGAAATTATTTAGGATTGGACTAAAATCTGGCACATAAGCATACACTAAATAGAATATCTAGTCTAGATGCAATAAGGTTAGAAGAGATCCAATTATACTTCTATATTGTTTTTGATCTACGAATTTACCTTTTTCATCCTTGTCCAGCCTTGTTAATGTGCTCATTGGAGTTCTTACTGCCTTAACTTCTTCCATTTTGAACTTCTTTAACGTCTCTCTAGTATACTTGGATTGATAAATACAATTTCTGTCATCTCTTTGCTTGATTTGCAATAAAAAAAATAATTTAATTCTCCCATCATACTCATTTCAAATTTAGCTTGCATGATCGTTGAGAAATCATAATATAGTTTTTCATTAGTAGCTCCAAATATAATTTCATCCACATAAATCTAAACTATCAAAATATCTTTATTAATTTTTTGATAAATAGAGTATTGTTAAACTATCCTCTCTTTAATTTATGATCACTTAAGAATTTGCTCAACCTTTCATACCAAGCTCTTGGAGCTTGTCTTAAACCATATAGTGCCTTAGTGAGCTTATAGATATGATTAGGGTAATTATCATTTTCAAAACCAAGAGATTGTTTTACATACACTTCCTCACTTAAATATCCATTTAGAAATGCACTCTTTACATCTATTTGAAATAACTTAAAGTCCTTATGGGATGCAAAAGTGAGTAGCATCCTAATGGCTTCTAATCTAGCTACAGGGGCATATGATTCTTCCAAGTTAATTCCTTCTTCATGAAAGTACCCCTTAGTAACTAATCATGCCTTATTTCTTACAACTAACCCACTTTCATCCAATTTGTTTCTAAATACCCATTTAGTTCCGATTACATCAACATTCTTTGGTTTTGGAACTAGTTCCCATACTTTGTTCCTTTCAAATTGATTAAGCCTTTTTGCATTACTATAATCCAATTTTCATCATTCAAAGCTTGATCAATGTTAGTCGGTTCTATTGTAGATATAAAGACATAATGACCACACACATTTTGCATAGACCTTCTTGTTTTTACACTGTCATATACATTTTCTATAATTTACTTTCTAGGATGAGCAGTGATAAATATCAAATCAGTAGGAGGTTGATAAGGAACATTACCTACTCCTACGTTTTCTTCATTTCTGAACTTTGTACATCTTTGCTGTGGGTGCCATTCTCTTGATCCTTCAATTTGAGGTACTTCATATTTGTTGTAGCTTCATTTGCATCACTATCATACTCCTTTCTTAGGGTTATATTTGCTTCATCAAATTTAACATGTATGGACTCTTCTACAACTTGTGTTTTCTTAATATAGACTCTAAATGCTCTATTGTTGGACGAGTAACCAACAAAGAGCTTCATCGCTCTTTGGATCAAACTTTTCAAGGTTATCTTTTCCTTTGTTCAGCATATAGCATAAGCATCCAAAAAGATGAAAATATGAGATGTTTGGTTTTCTTCCTTTCCAAAGCTCATATGGGGTTTTTTTTAAGATTGCTCTTATGGTGACCCCGTTTAGCACTTGGCAAGTAGTACTAACTACTTCTCCCTAGAATCTTTTGGACAATTTAGTTTTATTCAGCATGGTTTTTGCCATTTCCTAAATTGTCCAATTCTTTCTTTCCACAACTCCATTTTGTTGAGGGGTTTTGGGGGATGAAAAACTATTATGAATTCTTGCTTCATCGCTAAAATTGATGAATCTTCTATTCTCGAATTCACCACTATGATTACTGTGGATGGATACAATAGACATTTGTTTCTCATTTTGGACTAGCTTTGAAAAAGTATAAAATATTAAAAATATTTTGTCTTTGCTAGTCAAAAGAATTACCCATGAAAATCTAGAGTAGTCATCCATTATCACATAGACGTATCCTTTTCCTCTAATTGTGACTATATCTGATAGTCCAAATAAATCCATATGCAATAGGTCTAGAAGTCTAGATGTAGATACTTCATTTTTAGGTTGGAAGGATACTTTGGTCTGTTTTAACAATTGACAAGATTAGCATATTTCATTTTTGTCATAGTTAATTTTGGTAGACCAATCATGAGATCCTTTTTTCACAAAGATTTGATTTTTGACATATTAACATGTCCCATCCTCTTGTGCCATACCCATGGATCATCCTTGACTATAATTAAGCATTTTTCTGCTATATCATCCAGCTATACTAGATAAATATTTCAATGCCTTTCTCTGCTAAACAATAGATCATTGTCTATACTGAATACATTATATGTAGATGGTTCAAACACAACTTTGTGACCCTTGTCAGATAATTGACTAATTCTTAGTAAATTGTGCTTGAGTCCTTCTACATATAATACATTCTCTATGTATGCATTGAATAAACCATAAACTTTACCTATTCTCTTGATAAGACCTTTATCATTATTGCCAAATGCTACTATTCCTCCATCCATTGGCTTTGATTCTTTGAACATATTATTGTTCCCAGTCATATATCTTGAATAACCACTATCCATGAACCATGCATTTTCATATGTAGCCTTGAAACTTACCAGCATTCAAAGCAACTTTTCTTCTTACTTTGTTGGTACACAATTATGGGGTCCAATGATGTTAATGGAAAAGTATGTGGTATAGCTATGTGCTCATTCCTTGTGTTTCCATCTCATCTTTGTACCTTTTGCTTGCATCCTTTTGGTATAACAATCATACACCTTATGTCCAAATCTATTGTAGAAAGAGCAAATATGACTTTGCTAGATGTGATATATTCCACTAGTTTCTTTATCCAAGAATGATTCATGAACCTTCTAATATTTGGCCAATTTTTCCTTTCTTTTGTGAGGTTTACTCCCTTAGACCATCTAGTAAATTTTTATAAATTTTCATCATTTGACTATTCACAGCCAAGTCCTTTTTTATTGGTTTGACCATTCATTCTCATAAATTTGGTCACAAACTCTCCTGGATTGGAGAATTTACTTAGCATATTATTTAATAATTTTATCTTTTTCTTCAGATCTCCAACCTCCTTTTATAAAGATAGATCTCTTTCTGCTAGAATAGAATTTATTTTGACAGTTGCATCAAAGTGTCTTTTCTTTTGATTAAGTTTCTGGCTAAGTGATTCAAACTCACTGAAGAGAGAGTTGTCTGATTGTTGAATTTTATCAAGGTTTTTTCATTTGCCACAAGTGCTATTTAAACTTGAAGAGTTGAAATTATAAGAGTAATATGAGTTTACCTTTGTCTCTAGCTCCATTGTGCACTGCTCTTTGATGGTAATTTGATCTGTTGATTCATTCTCCATCTGGGCGATGCAACATATTTTTGCAAGGTGTCCAACTTTGTTACCACCTTTCTCACTTGAGCTGGTTCCTAATGATTCTTCGTCATTCATATACATTCCTCTTACTTGGTTTCTTTGGGACTTCTTTAAGTATTTCTTTTCTTTTTTGTCATCCTTCTTGTTCATATTTACTCTTTCTTCATTAGGACATTCAAGAGACATGTGCCTAATCCCTCCACATATATAGCATGTAGGGAGATCCTTATTTCTTTCAGCCATTTTCTTTTATTGTCTAGGCTGTCTTCTTGATGAGCTGCCTCTAGTGCTTCTTACAAACTTCCCAAAATTTCTTACCAACATGGCCATATCATCTTCAGATTATGATGCCAGATCACTGCTGCTTTCTCTAGTTACTTTCAGAGCAATACTTTTCTTTGTTTTTGCTGACTCCTCCTTTTTGTTCTTAATCAACTCATGTGACATCAATGAGCTAACAAGATCATCCACCAAAGGAGTGTTTAGATCCTTTGCTTCCTCTATTGCTGTAATCTTCTAGTTCCATGATTCTGGCAACACCCTTAGTATCTTCATCACCTATTCAGAATTTGTGAATTTTTTTTCCAAACCCTTCAAAGCATTAGTAACTTTAGAAAAATGAGCATATATTTTAGATACACTTTTTCCTTCCTTCATCCTAAAATTTTCTAATTCTCCTATCAACATATTGCTTCTGGTTCCCTTGACTTGCGAGGAACCTTCATAAATAGATACTAATTTATCTCATATATTCTTTGCAGTAGTTTAAGAGGATATTCTATCAAATTCAGATGAGGATAGTACATAAAATAAAGAGTTTATAACCTTTGCATTATTTTGGACTAAGGTGGCATCCTCTTTGGTGCATGCATCTACTTCAGCAGTGGGAAGAGTGATTCCAACTTTAATAGCCCTCCAAGATTCCATATCATTGGCTATAATAAATTGTTTCATCCTTAACTTTTAGTAAACAAAGTTAGTTCCATCAAATAGGAGTGACTGGGAAGATGATTGCCCCTCGGCAAATATTTGTAATGAGGATGATGGGTTTGCCATTGGAACACTACAAGTATTTATATAGTCTGCTCTGAAACCACTTGTTGGTCTCAAAGGTTAGATAAAACCCAAGAGGGGAGGGTTGAATTGGGTGTCTAAAAATTATTTCTCAACCCCCTTTATGATTACTCTTCCCTCTAGCAATCAATTAGTCACTCAACAAATGCACAAAATAAATAAGACATAATGATTTTTATAGTGGTTTAAGTAAACACTCTACTTCACTCTTCCAAGAGCACCTTTCTCTTAGGTCTTGGGTTCCACTATTCCCAATAGCAAAAATACAATAGTGTCCCCTATACTCTTTTAGATTCCAGCTCTAGGGGGCATAAACAAGTGTCCCCAACACTCTTTTGGATTCTAGCTCCCAGGGCATAAACAGTGTCTCCCACACTCTTCTAGATTCTACCTCTAGGGGCATGAATAATTAGCTCTTGTCTGCACTTCGACAGTCACAACTTTTCTTGAGTCTAGTCTCCACCATTAGCTCAAGGAATTTTATAAGAAATGAATATCAGAAGTTTAAGCACATAAATTTCTCAGTAAACACAAAGGATGGTTTCTGAAAGTTGAATGTAGAAGTAAATGATCTTCCTAAAGGTAGTTGAGAGGCTTCAAAGAAAAGTTGAGGAAGGTTTGAATGCTAGGTTCATGACTCTTAAAGGATTACTGAAGGTTTATCTCAGATCAATAATTACTCTCAAGAGGTTTTTGAATGATTTTCTCAATACTTGGTTTTTCTCCAACTCTAACGATGCTTCATTTATAGCTGCTTTCAATTCTAGTCTTCCATTAATAATAGAGGACTTTCTAATTGGTGTATTTTGAATCCTCTAACTTCTGCTTATTCCTTGTATGCTAGAGTGCCTACAGCGCTGACCATGGAGAAGATGATTTCTGGTTTCTCAATAAGCTCTGGTCAAGGTATTGCTATAATGGCTACCTCTTTCATTAATATAAAAAGATTGTTATTAATGCTGAGTGAAGACTAATAATTCGTTCTAGCCATTGCTAGTCTTTTACTTATGATAGATGAAGTATCTGTCCAGCTATCCATAAGATAAAGTTCCTTCGTCTTTGTCTTTTGTCTTTGTCTTTCATGAGTGACAGACTAATCATACTTTCTATTATTGCCAGATGAATCAACCATTCAATTTTTCTGTCTGTTGCATCGTAGAAGCATAGATGTCTTATTGTTTCAGTGCTTTATCTATGGTTTGTCTATTGTAAGTAATAGACAAACTATTGGATCGCAGGCGAGTTTTTTTCATGCCTTCATCTGATGGAATATTTCTCCTTGTTAATGACATATTCCTCCTTATTAATGACAGACAATCATTGACAAATTCTTTGTTCTACTAGATACTCCTTACTTCTTTTGCTTTGTTTATTGATAACAGACAATCACTAATGAATTCTTTATTCTAGCAGACACTCCTTACTTCTTCCGCTTTGTCTATTGACAATAGATGATTATTAGCTCACTTGTGATAGACAAAGTTTTTGCTTTACGATACGATTCTTACTTCTCCGCTTTGTCTGTTGATGGTAGACAATGTTTTTGTTCTACTAAAAGGATCTTCATTTCTTTTGCCTTTGTCTATTCTCATTAGTTGACCATTGGCATAGTTGTGGCTTCCTTATGATAAACAGAATATATTGTATACATACTATCTTGCATCCGTCAGATATGATTTTCCATTTTGATAGACGAATGGAAATAGCCGAGCCTTTTTACTTGCTCAAGCCTTGTCACCATGGAATATATTTTCTGTGCTCATTTTTCTTTAAGATTTACAACTTGATTTTGCATGCTAAAAACTTAATAACAACCATTAGTGCATAATCTTTAATCAAGTATTGTTTGTCATCCAAACCATGCATTAATGTCAACAGTAACTTCTGAAATCTTCTGAGCTTCGTACTTTGTTTCTGATGTTGTTCTAAAGTGCTTCTGACGAGGTTCTAATTTGATTCTTGATTTCTTCTTAACTTTTAACTTTCATGCCAAGTCTCTGAACAAATTCTAAATTAATTCTTAGTTATTTTTGAATCACCTTTTATTTGAGTATTCCTTTTGAATGTCTTCCTTTAAAGAGTTAATCTAATAATTTTACAATTAACCCCTTTTATTTCTAGTAGTTACTCTTCTTAATCTATTTTGATATTTCATGCTACATCACTTGGAAAGTAATTTGTTAGTGCCTTAATTCTTCACTCACTTGTTTGTTCATCATCAAAATTAAGTTGTTTAATCTCATTCATTATCCAAATCAAGCTTAGTAAAGGGGTTAGATTTAACATTCTCCCCTTTTTTGATGATGACAAAATATTTGAGTGATAAACCTTTCATAAAAAAAATTTAGAATATGCAATGTATGCAATGTGCTTCTATTTGCTTAGTGGGGCTTCCCCTACATGGGTAAGCTCCCGTTGTTCTTTATTTTTCTCATTTCTCTCCTCTTATTTTCTCCCCCTTTTTGTCATAATAAAAAAGAATGAAGTGAAAGGGAATAATAAAGAGATTTATTAAAATGATAAAACATGTATATACATAAGAGTAATAGTAAAATTACAAACCAAGAGTAATTGAGATGCATGAGAACAAAATAAGATACATCATGGCAAGTTGAGATACAGTAGAAAATCATAGCATAAAGAAGTAACATCATATGGAAAAATGAATGTAGCCAGAAAAGAAAGATGTGAGTTAAATATGGCAAAAGGTTAAGTTCTTGGTTTTCTAGTGTAGATTAGAGGAAAGAAGTGGGAGTTTTTAGCAGAAGGAAGTTGTGGTTGTGGAGGTAGGTTTTTGAGTAGTTTATTTGAAAGATGACCTAGGTTTGGATACAACCTTTTAATTATGGGAGGAGGAGGTGGGGGAACAAAAGTGGGATCTTTGGGAGTGGCAGTGGGTGGTTCTTGGGTTAAGAAGGGGCTTTTATAGGTTGAAATATAAATGATATTAATATGGTCTTTAAAGGTGAGGTCTAAGAGTTCAGGAAAAAGAGGAGGTTGTTTCTTATCAATGACTTCTATGTTAGTATTGACTCTAGCCATGTATTCTTTATAATATGGTGTAATGAAGAGGAGAAGCCTTGTTATGAACTTTGGGAGGTAGAATTCTGGGTTTCCTCTTTGATTTTGTTTGAATAGTTTGTTTTATGGGAACAGAAGGTGGTTTTGTGGATGTTTTTGGTTTTAGAGTTGATTTTGGAGAAGGTGAGGTTGTTGGTTTTTTAGCTATTTTTGGAGAAGGTGATGTTTTTGGTTTTGGTGAGGGGGCTGGTTTGTAGTAACACACCCATATTTTGTGAAGAAGTAATGAATTAACAAGCTTTGAATAAGGAAAAGGAAGAGTATCAACAATGGCTTGCAGATTAGCTTCAAAGTAGAATGAAAAACTTTCCTTAGTTATGAAAGTGATATTGAGAGGTCCTGAGGGAGATGAAATGTTGTTCTAAAAGGCCTTGACACTAGAACCATCTGAAGAAGTTTCTCAGTATATGCATCTTGGAATGATTCTCACTGAGGGATGTTGATTTTATGGCCTTTGGGTGTAGGAATCGGTCGATTTCTTAAAAGAGCAATCTGATCAGTGATTTATGAAAATGGTAGTGCTAAAAGATGGATGACAAGTTTTAGGGATAGAAACATTCTGGAGATGGCAGAATTGATCTCTGATTAAGCTTTGAATTCAGAATATGTGAGTTTGATTGGATGAAAAACATGAAGAAGAATATCACAATTCTCATCAGCTTGTTTTGGAGAAGGTGGAGGAGTTATAGCTCTCTTTCATAGATATGGAGAAAGCTCTTCAATTCAAGATGGAATAGTTTCTCTTGACAGAATGAGATCATAATACATCCAGTCTAGCCAGACTATTGGGAATACATGAAGGAAAAAGAACCTAGGAAGTGGTCTGGTGGAATAATTTCCATACCTAACAATAACTCTACAAGGATTGGAAAGATATTCTTCTGATAGATTGAGTAATGATTTAGTGGGTATGAAGAGGGTTATGTTTGTGTGGGAGTTTGAATGATGGCTTCAGATTATTCAGCTTGATGCTGGACAACTTCTGGAGCTAGAGTGTGTGCATGTGAAATGGAAGATGATGAATGTGTAGGAAAATGAATGGGTGAAGGGGATTTGTAATGTTGTTGGGGAGAGAATGGGTAGGATGGTGAATGTTGGGTTTGAGGTTGGGTTATGATAGCTTGTGAGCCAATGATTCCCAAATTGAATCCATCTTTTGGTTGAGATTTGAGTTTTGGGTTTCAAGGTTGGTTTCCTTATGAGGATGGGTAGTAGGTGGGCTAAAAGAATAGTGTTAAGGTTTTGTGGAATTGAGTAGGTGGGTCGTTGAGGTTGAGGAATGGAAGACTATTGTTGAGTTTTGAGTAGGTCTTTAGGGTATTCCTGCTATACTTTCCTCTCTATCCTCTTATTCTATCTCTTCTTCATTTTTTCCTATGGCTTCTTCTCTTATGTTTGTTACTTCTTCCACAGTCTCTTACTTATCTCTTCTTTCTTCTTCAGCTCCCGTTCTCTTTATTTGTTTTTCTTTTCTTAGTTCTTAGAAATCCAGCCTTGTGGAGTTGATTTGAAGCCAATTCTCTTCAAAGTATCTCTATTTATTGTTTCTCTTGCCATGAATTCATCTCTATCTTCTTTGGAGAGATCAATGTTGGCTATCCTCAAAAATTTGCTCATTATTATCCCATAAGGAAGATAATACTTGGTAGATGTCTTTACCAAGTATAGTTGATCAACAATGATTTGAGCAAGATCTATTCTCTTCTAGTGTTTCATAGCCCATAAGATCTTGGCTTCCTTCTTAAAAATTTGATTTGTACCTCCTGGCTTTGGATATATGTTGTTGAAGATCAATATATGAGCAAGCTTGAGATCTAAATTCAGATGGCTGAGATGTAAGTATGTTACATTTTCTTTAATTTCTACTCCAACCAGATCTGAAAATTGCCTAGTTTTGTCAAATGACCAATCTATTTCTTGTTATTTTATCTCAGAAATACTGAATGCATTTCTTATACTTTCTGGTGATAGATTTATTTCTATTTTTCCAATCCATGATTTTCTGGTGTTCTAGTTGAAATTAGTGACTAGGGATTGAACCATTCTAGTGTAGTACTTATCCTTATAGTTCATGAAATTTCGTAGCCTTGAAACTTAATCCAATTTTTCACCTCTAGATTCAGGTCGTTTTCTCCGAATATTTTGAAGTCGAAGACTCTTCCTTTCACAATCTTTCTTCCTTCAAGATACCTAATAAACTTATTATGAGCTAAAGAGTTATTATGGAAGATTACCTTTAGAATGTAATCTTCTGTTCTTCTTATTTCCTTGGAGTCAATTAATTTGAACTCTCTTCTCCTTATCTCAGAATTTGAAGATGATATTTTAGCTTATTTGCTCACCCTCTTTGTCCTTGCCATTTGTAGCAACTTGAAGAATTTTTGGCTTAGGGTTATGAAGGAGAAGGTTTTCAGAGGTTTTGGGGATGAAAAATCTCTAGGGATGAATTGAAATGAGAGCAATTTGGAGAGGGAAAATGTAGACGATGAGAAAATTTGAATCACTTTTTTTGAAGAAGGGGCTCAGAGATAAGAAATAAGTATGAAAAGTTTCTAACACTAGGGTTTTTGTAGGGAACAAAACTTCTGATACACCATATCAAAGATTCTATGTTGATCAAAAGTTAATCAGAACTTTTATGCTAATAACCTCAGAAGTTCTAAGGGATATGTGTAGAAGGAATTTTTAAAGGCAGAAGTTCTAGGGCAATCAGGTTTGTCAGTAAGAAGTTCTGAGTGGGTATCACTGAACTTTTGTGATGAATGATAATAGTTCTGAGATTATATCAGAACTTCTATATTACTTCTGAAGGATTTTGAATGTTTTAGTAAAATTTCTGAATCATTTCTAATTTATTCATAATGATGTGTCAGAGTTTCTGAGTCATTTCTGATAGATTCTAAATGTTGCTTTAGAATTTTTGACTTACTTCTGAAGCAGTTTAATTAACATTTAGGAATGATCTTAGGCATCTTAATGTGATCAATAACATTATATTAGGATTAAATCATCTAATATGCATTTCATGCACATGGATCTAATATACCAAGTTCTCTCCTAATTTTATAGAATCTATCTTATGGAAGTGGTTTTATAAAAATATCTGCTAACTGATTTTCAGTTAGTCCATATTCTACATAGATGTCATGGTTTTGTACACGATATTTAATCAAGTGACATCTGACTTCTACGTGTTTAGTTTTAGAATGCAACATTGGATTCTTTGTCAGATTTATTACACTAGTATTGTCACATCTAATAGGAGTATCAACATATTTCAAACTATAATCATTCAATTGTTATTTCATCCATAAATTCTGTGCACAAAAACTACCTACAACTATATATTTAGCTTCAATAGTTGATAAAGCCATAGATGTTTGTTTTTTGGAAAACCATGATATGATCATGCTTCCAAGAAACTGACATGATCCTAAGGTAATCTTTCTATCTACCTTGTATACTGCAAAATCTAAGTCAGAGTACCCTACTAATTTAAAGTTTGAACCTTTTGAATACCATAATATAGGATTTGGAGTATCTAAAATGCATCTAATATTCTTTTAACAATAATTAGAGGTGATTCTTTAAGATATGACTGGAATCGTGCACACATGCAGACATTGAACATAATATCTGATCTACTTACAGTTAAATATAAAAGAAATCCTATCATGCTTTATAACGTTTTTGACAGATAGATTTACCTTTTTTCAGCATTATCCATTTTAATGGATGTGCTTATTAGTGTGGCTAATGATTTTCCTTCTTCTAAATCAAATTTCTTAAGTAATTCTTTGGTGTATTTTACTTGATGGATAAATATTCTTTGCTTCATCTATTTTACTTGAAGTCCCAGAAAGAAGTTCATCTCACTCATTAAACTCATCTCAAATTCTCCGTACATTACATTAGAGAAATATTGACATAATTTATCATTAGTTACACCAAATATAATATCATCTACATAGATCTAAACAATTAGCATATTACTTTTGTCATACTTAATGAAGAGCGTGGTGTCTACTTTACCTCTAGTAAATCCTTTTTCTATTAAGAATTTACTTAACCTCTCATACCATGCTCTAGGAGCTTGTTTTAATCCATTGAGAGCTTTCTCAAGTTTAAAAACATGGTTTGGATCATAAAGATCTTCAACCCTAGGAGGTTGTTTGATAGAAACCTCTTCATTAATGAAACAATCTAGAAATACACTTTTAACATCCATTTGATAAAGCTTGAAATTGATGAAAGATACAAATACTAGTAACTTTCTAATACCTTCAATTCTGGCAATAGGAGCATATGATTCTTTAAAGTCTATTCCTTCCTCTTGACAACATCCTTTTGCTACTAATCTAGCTTTATTTCTTATTACTATACTAGATTTATCTAATTTATTCCTAAAAACCCATTTAGTTCCTTTAATAGAATGATAGTTGGGCCTTGGAACAAGTGTCCACATATTATTATGTTTGAATTGAACAATTCTTCTTTCATAGCTATAATCCAATTTTTATCTTCTAAATCTTGATCTATGCAAGTTGATTCTAGTTGAGAAATGAAAGTAAAATTACTATACATTTGATGATACGAAAATCTAATTCTCACTTTATCATAAATATCACCAATTACTTTATTTTTAGGATGATTTACATGAATCTCCAATTTTTGGGAAAGAAATTGTTATTTTCATTATTTACCTTATTGATGGATGGTCCATAATCTGCTGCTTCTTCATCTTTTTGTATTTCTGATTGTGAAGAATGTTTATCTTCATCTTGTATCTTTATTTTCTCCATAGATTTTGTGAGTTCTCATCTCATTATCAAAATCTCTTATCTTTCTAGAGGGGTTAGTACTTTCATCAAATTTTATATGAATAGATTTCTCTACAGTTTTATTTTTCATATTGTAGACTCTAAATGCCTTGTTAACAATGGAATAACCAAGAAAAATGCCTTCATCAGATTTGCTATCAATTTTGATATGATTTTTCTTCCCACTGTTAAGAATAAAACATTTACAACCAAAAGTGTGAAAATGAGAAATGTTGCCATGATATAATTCAAATGGAGTTTTATTGAGTATAGATTTAGCAAAAATTCTATTAATAATGTAGCATGAAGTATTCATTACTTTAGCCCAAAAATATTAAGGTAAGTCATATTCACTCAGCATTGTCCTTGCCATTTCTTGCAAGGGTCTATTTTTCCTTTCAACTACTTCATTTTATTGAGGTGTTCTTAATGCAAAGAATGTGTGCAAAATTCCATTGTTTTCACAAAAGGTAGTGAATTTCTAGTTTTCAAATTCTCCACCATGATCACTTCTTATGACTATTATATGAAAATCTTATTCATTCTGTACAAGCTTAGTAAATATTTCAAAGAATCAAAAAGTCTCATCTTTGGATGCGAGAAACATTCCAGGTGAATCTAGAATAGTCATCCACAATGACATATGCATAATATTTTCCTCCAAGATTTCTAGTTCTTGTTGGTCCAATAAGATCCATGTAGCAATTGAAGTGGTTTAGTTATGTATACTTCTTTGTTAGATTTGAATGATTCTCTAACTTGCTATCCTTTTAAGCAAGCATCACACAATTCATTTTGGTCAAACTTTAATTTGGGTAAGCCAACAACAAGATCATTTTGTATAGTTTTTCAATCATGAACTTGTTGGCATGTCCTAGTCATCTATGCCACAATAGGGATTCTTAATTATTCATAATAAGACATTTGACTTGGATATCACTCCAATCTACTAAATATACATTTCCACATCTTTTACCAAGTACTATAACTAAATTTAAACTATCTATTATAGAACATATATGTGATTCAAACACAACTTTGTAATCATTATCATAAAATTGACTAACACTTAAAAGATTGTATTTTAATCCTTATACTAGTAAAATATTTGAAACAGTAATAGAGGGAGGTTGGCTGATTTTACTAATTCTAACTACTCTACCTTCTTGATTATCTCCAAAGGTAACTATTCTTCCATTTTTAGCTTTTAATTCTGTGAATAACTCCTTTTCCCCTGTCATGTGTCTTGAGCAACCACTATTAATATACCATTTACTACTCCTTGTGGCTCTGAAGCACACCTGTAATAATAAGGTCAAGCTATAATTTTTTGTACCCATTTACAAATGGGTCTAGGTGGCTTAGTAGCAAAACATTTTGTCACCCATTTCTGTTTAGATGCTACTAATATAATATCTATATATAATAGTGTATTTATTATGTTAGCAATAGTTTTTGGTACCCAAATCAGTTTTTATTTGGGTTCTAATTTCTTCCATGATTGCTAGTTTTCTTTGTTTGGTTTTCTCTACTTTTCTTCTTTTCCATTAGTTTAAATAATATAGAGGTCAATGTTTTTCTAAGGGTATGATTTTCTGCTTTTGTTTGCTCAAGTTCTATGTTAAGGTTTTGGTTAATTTTAAGCTGAGTGTTTTCTTGTTTTAACTTAGAACATTCATAGATTATTCTTTTTAGAACATTCATAAATTGTTCTTTCTAGTTCTCTTTTTATTTCTTTGTGTTTAGCTTTCAAAGTTTTTAAATCTGAATGTAACTCATCTAATAATTCTTCTAAATCAAAAGTTTCAGTTTTTGAATTTTCCTCATCATCATGAATGACAATGAAGCTTATTCCTATATGATGCTCCTCTTGATTTTTTTCTTTAGAGCTGAGTAAACAGAATTGAGCTTCATTTTCTTCTTCTATTTCACTCAAACTTTCTTGCATCATATTCTCTAGCATTTCCTATGGAGCCATCACTTTCCTCTTCTTTTCAAATTTCCTATTATTAGAAATATTCTTTTTATGAAGTAAGAATTATACCTTTTCTTTTTATCTCCTTGCTTTTTGTCTAGTTCTGGACAATCAAATCTCATGTGCCCAGACTTATTACAATTGTAACATATTGGAATCTCCTTTCTCTTTTCCTCATTTTGTTGTTGTTGTTTCTAGAGTTGTTTCCAAATTTCTTCTTCCTGATCATATTTTTGAATTTTCTAATTATCATTGCCATATCCTTATCATCTTCACTTATTAAGGCTTCGTTAAGACTTCATGGGTCATAAGTGATCCCATGAGTTCTTCCACTGTCATTTTATCCAGATCTTTTGCTTCCAGGATAGCATTCACTTTAAAAATCGAAAATCTAGGTAGAGATCTTAAGATCTTCTTAACTAACTTGGGTTCTTCATATTTCTTTCCCAAGCTTTTCTACCCATTGGTGATTTTCTAAAACTTTTCAAACATTTCGGAGATGGTTTTGGATTCTTTCATGGAGAAGGCTTTATATTCCTGCACTAGAATATTAATCTTAATTTCTTTTACTTGATTTGTACCTTCATATGCTACCTGAACTTTATCCTAGATTTTTTTTGGTAAATCACAAGTGGAAATCTTTTCAAATTTAGATGAAGATAGTGCACAGTAGAGACAATTCTTTATCATGTTCTATTGTTTCAATATCTTCTAGAGTATATTTATCTTTGGTGTTTGCAACATTCTTTCCATTCTTAACTACAAGCCACAATTGGTAATTTGCAGCAATTAAGAAATTTTGCATCCTCATCTTCTAATACCCATAATTGGTTTCATAAAAAAATAGAGGTCTGGAAGTGGATTATCCTTTAGCAAATGTATTGTGGAACATACTAGCCATTTGAATCTCTTCACAAGTTAATATACTGGTAATTGAAAATTTACTAGTGAAGCCTGCTCTAATATCACTTGTTGGTCCCTAACTAGATGGCAACTCAAGAAGCAGGGGGGGGGGGGGTGAATTGAGCTTTCAAAAATTTTGGCCAATAACTTGAGATATGTGCTTAAAATAAAAGAAAGAATAGCTCATAGCGCATATACACTATATTTGTATAGTGGTTCGGCCCTTCCTGGGTTCCTATTCCACTTTTCTGAGTTAGTTTCCTTTACTAAACTCAGATTCCACTAAAATACTTATTTATTTTACAAGTTCACTAACAACTTACTGGTTTTCCAAGCTTACCAGAAACTTTTACACATTGGTTTTCAAGTTCATCAACTAACTTATACATGTTGGTTTCTAAGCTTACCAACTAACTTACTGGTTTGTCAAATCTAACCAGAAACTTTTACTTACTTTTGGTTTCATAAAGCTTGCTAACTAACTTAAACTAAATTAAATGATCAAAAAATATAATGAGATCATATTCAAACTCCTTTTGAAGTTGAAGCAGATTTAGCTTTGAAGGCTTTTGATGGTATTCCGATAGTTGGAGTTGAATGATAGAAGATTGTGAATTCTCTTCTTGAATCAGATGATTTTCAGTGTGTTCTCTATTATTTATAAGTGTTGCCTTGATCTTCTTTATATAGGCTTTGAAAATATTAAGCCATTACAACCTTTGGCAACGTTTTCAAATTACTTTTGTATTCTGTTGTGGTTCAAAGATTCTAAGTAAAGTGCCTAAAATTTATGTCATGCAATCCATAGCTTAACAAAAATCCTGAAGTGGTTCTTCAGAATTTTTGTGATAAGTAAATTTTTGATAGTATCTTCTTTAGACTTTTTATGCATTATTTGATCCTTCAATGGTCATATTTTAAGCTTCTGAAGAGCTTTTGTGTAGCTTCTGATTTACTTATGAAACATAGATTTTGCTTTTGTTATTCTTCTTTGACTCATGCTTCTTGAAAACACCTCATTTTTCTGAGTTGCTTTTGTGTAGTGTGTTAGCATTCTGAGTTGCTTCTGAGTAGTGTGTCGGCATTCTAAGTTGCTTCTGAGTAATTTGTCAGCATTAAGAGTTACTTCTGAGTAATGTGTCAGCATTCTGAGTTGCTTCTGTAATTTTGAAGTTTCTTTTGGCATAATTTTGTATGCCTTGATATTTCTTTTGAGATACTTCTGAATATTGAATGATACTTCTGAGGCTGGATATTACTTCTTATGTTTCTTTGTCTTGTTTCTAAAGGTCTTCTGAGAAGGTTCTGACTTGAGTTTTTACTTTTGGATTAATTTTGTATGTCTTTGGATTGCTTCTGTCTATTCTTCTGAAGAATTTCTGAGTGTAGGAAGTTTTTCTATTTTTCTACTGACATGCTTTTGTAATTCTGAGAAAACTTCTGTTTTTCTTTTGATGTGGGATATTGTTACATTCTGATCTTGAAGAGGTTTTGATCTACTTTTTGCATGGTTCTAAGTTACTTTTGGTAACTTCTGAGTACTTCCAAGTTTCATATTTTGTTTCTAATGTCATTCTAAAGTATTTCTGACGAGGTTATGATTTGATTCTTGATTTCTTCTTGACTTCTAACTTTCATGCCAAGTCTTTAAGCAAATTCTGAATTACTTCTTAGTGATCTTTGAATGACCTTTTATTTGAGCATTCCTTTTGAATGTCTTCCTTTGAAGGGTTAATATAATAATTTTATAATTAACACCTTTTATTACTAGTAATTACTCTCCTTATTCTATATTGATTTATAATGTTAATCTATTATTACCTTAATTCTTCACTCATTTGTTTGTTCATCATCAAAACTAAGTTATTTAATCTCATTCATTATCAAAATCAAGCTTAGCAAAGAGGTTATACTTAACAAAAATAACCAAGCTCTTGTTGCAGGTCAGTAGATTCCATCATTCTCAACTACGAGAAGATTAAGGCATTCCCTAATGCTTTCGGGAGATAGATCTATTTCTTTATCTATCATCCATTACATTTTTATTTTAGAATCATAGTTGCAAAAAAAAAATTCTCACCATTCTTGTTTAGCATTCATTTTTGTAACTCATGAATTCTGTCAAGCCTTGGAGATTAATCCATCTACAAATTTTCAAATTCATTCCATTTTCTCTAAAGGCCTGGAAGTTGAATGCTCTTCCTTTCTTTATCTTTTTATTTTCATATGTATCCAAATATTTGAGTTAGGAGGATTCATTGTTTATGAAGATTACCTTGAGCAAGATGTTATCACTATTCAATCTTGTTCTTTGAGAGGGCGAAGCATCCTCTACTTCTTCTCTTTCTCTTCTTCTTTCGATCTTAGTGGTTGTAGCCATCACTTTCATGCTTGTTTCTAACATTTCAGCCATTTTGCAGCAAAATGTGGATTCATGGATTTGGATTAGAATAAGGGAAATGTTTTTCGGAGCAGAGAGAGGGATTTTGGAATGGAAATGTTGCTCTGTAGATTTGAGATGGAAGACAATGGTTTAAATGAGGCAAGAATATGAATCATCTTCTTTTGTGGATGGAATTTCAGACATAAGGAATGATAGTGAGAAAGTTATTGTGTCTGAAATGGTGTTTTAATGGGAGAGCTTGTTACTGTTTTAAGTTCTAGGGATTTTGGGCGGAGACTGCATTTTGTATGGAGAGTCAAGTTTTGGACAGAGAGTTGAGTTTTGGAAAAACTTAAGTTTTAACTTCGAATGAAATGAGACTAGTTTTAAATTAAAAATATGAAATGCAGAAAAAGTCAGAAAGACTACCAGAATGATTAAAACTTTGTCTAAAATATTTTAATCATGAAATTGCATTAAAATGATTATTTTCATTCTATTCATCACAAATCATTTAAAAGGATATATGAAATGAATGACTAGCATACACATAAAGATATGACATTAAAATATGTAACTAAGAGAATCACATATTGATCAATTGATATCTAAATCATGCACAGAGTTCTAATGTGTCTAGCTACCTATCCCTGTTAAGTACATTGAGCAACCACGATTAGTATAATACATGAAGCATCTTGTGGTTCTCAAGCACACTTGCATTGATACGTTATGCTATGCTCTTTCACCCATTTGGGAATGGGTCCAAGTAGGTTAGTAGCAGCATACTTTGGTACCCTGACTTCTTTGGTGCCACTAAGTTGATATTTGGTGGTTGTTATTGCACTTGCAACATTTTTGGGAACCTAAATCAGGTTCTCTTTGGGCCAATGTTTTCTTCTAGAATGATTTTGTTTCCTTTGTTGTTGTCCACCTTTTTTCGTTGGTTTCAATTTCAATAAGGTGGAGGTCAAAGTTTTTCTCAGAGCATTATTCTTAGCCTTGACCAGCTCAAGCTCACCAATGGTACATTTGTTATTCTTGAGCACATCATTTTCATCTTTCAATCTGGAGCATTCATTGGTCATTCTAGATAGCTCCTTTTTAATTTCCTTGTATTTGGCCTTTAAAGCCTTGAAATCATCATATAGTTCTTTTAAAACTTCTTTAAAATTGGGAGTTTTAGTTTTTGAAAATACTTCATTGTCATGAACGACCATGAAGCTAAGGGTAGTGATTTGTTCTCCTTTAGCTTCCCTTGAATTTTTAGGTTTTATGTTTTCTAATCTCTATCTTTCCTGGTCATTAATGTTAGCTTTGGACCTAATTAGTTTTATCATAAATAATTTCCAATGTATCCCAAATATCTTTAGCAGTATCACTCATGAAGATTTTTTAACAAATTCTAAGGAAGATAGTGCACAATAAAGACAATGTTTAGCCTTAGCATCTTTTTCTATAAGTTGTGTGTCCTCTAGGGTATTCTATCTTTGCTATTAAGGACTACCTTGCCATTTTCAATGATAAGCCACAAATCTATGGCTATTAAAAAATTTTGCATCATCCATAGTTGGTGTCATCAAAGTATGAAGGTCTAGACATGGATTGTCTCTCTGAGGGTATGTTGTGGAATATGTTGGCCATCGGGATCTCTTCAAATAGTTAAAATATTTAGTATTCAAGACTAATTCATTAAAGCCTACTTTGATACCAATTGTTGGTCCCATTTAAATGGTGGCTCAAGAGGGCAGGATAGGGGGGGGGGGGGGGGGTTGAATTGATCCTTTAAATATTATGGCCAAATAAAATGGAAGTTTCGAAAATAAAATGAATAAATCAATTAGTACACAGGCAAGGGTATTTTTATATTGGTTTGGCCATAATTGGTACCTACTCCACTCTTTGAGTCAGCCTTTCTTGCTAAAATTAGGTTCCATTACAAAGGTTGGTTTTCCTGAGCTCACTAACAACTCTACAATTATTGGTTTTCAAGCTTACTAATGAACTTGTTGGTTTCCAAGCTGACTAATGAACTTATTGGTTTCCAAGCTAACCAACAAACTTATATCATTAGTAAGTCTCAATACTTGCTAAACCAAACAAAAGGAAAGAAAACTTGTACAAGAATGTGCCTCTAGTTAGTCTAATTTATACAAAGGATAAATACAGAATTACTAAATGAATAAAGCAGTTAAGTTCTTAAAACAAACTCTAGAAGTTTGTAGATGATAGAACTTTGAATGCAAATTTGCAATCAGCACATTGGAGTTGTGAAATCATGCGGGGAAATTGTGGGTAGAAGAAAATCCTTTGTTAAAGCTCGTTTCTTTCTTGATTGGCTTGAAGATCTATCTTTAAACTACTTATTTCTCCTTTTATACTAGATTTTGAAATTTGCCCATTGAAGAAGATGATAGTCATTAAATGCGAGTGAATCTCTAAAATTTTTTGCCTGTTGAAATGTTCTCATGGGTTCTCCACCTAAAGTTTGAAATGAAAAATGAAGAAGAGAGATTTCTATTGAAAAACTCATGCTGGAGGAGCCCGTTCATCATTTTGCTTATTCCAAAATGCTTCATTATTTCTAGAGTAAAATTTTGGACTGAGTAAGCCACTCAACTAACATTGTTTGAATTTCTTTATTGCATCCAAAATAAAATTTTGGATTGAGTGAAGTAGCATGAAGCATCTGCCGTGCATGACTGAATTTAAGCTTTGTCTTAAATTAAGTTGCTTTGTCTGAAGTAAAATTTTGGAATGACCGAGTTTAACTTTGGCTACATCCAAAGTTAAAGTCTAATCTATTTTGGATAAAGAGACACGTTGTGGACTTCTATCCAAGATAGCTTTGGACTCACAACATCTTGGCTTCTTACTTCACTTGTGTCCGAACTTGGTTCTACTTCTATCTGAATGTTTGCTTGCGTCCAGAATTCTGCTTCACTTTGTTCGGACTCTATTTCTTCCTTTTTGAAGTATGTTTTTAAAGCCAAATTGTGTTTGAACTTGGGCATCTATCTGATAAACTTTGGCAACATCCTAAAATGCTTCCAAAGTGTCTTTTGTAAGCTTGATTGATGTCAGACATATCCTTTAACTAAAGATTTGGCCTTGAATACTTAGTCATTACTTGTTAAACATTTTAGAAGTCCGATCGTATGATCATATGTCTTTAGTTGAAAACCTTTGGACTTACTAAGTTTCTTCATATGTTGCCTTTTTTCTTCATGAACTCAGTCATGTCTCATTTTATCTAAAATTCTTTCCATAGTTTCAGTATCATTCTTTATCTTTTGAGCATTTACGTTTTCTTCCTTTAATACATGGTGGATCTTGTCTCTAATATTGTTTTATTTGTGTTGTCCACTCAATTTAAGTTATTTCCTTGAATATATCTTATACCTATCATTTCAATACTGGGGAACATAACTGTCACTACCTAAACCATTCACTCATATGCTTTTGCTCATCATCAAAGCTTGGTTGGTTTAACATATTAAACATCAAAATCAATCTAAGTAAAGGAGGTTTGGTTCAACAATTCTCTCCTTGTCTAGATCTATACTTTTGTCAAATTCCATTAGTTTAGATTTTTTGTTCTCTCTTATTACCAATATTTGATTGTTCAAATAGATTTTAGAGTTAGAGTAATTTGGTACTTGGTATTCATAGCCCTCATGTGAATGATCTTTTACTCACACTTTATTACTTGTTGGTGACATGTACAATTGTGTTTGGAAAATCTGCAATAAGTTTTTGGCACCATTGCCAAGGATTATTATTTTTGCCAATATCAAAACAAATAATTTAGTTTTTCTTTAATTTTTTTGCTTTTATTTTTGTTATTCATTGCAATTTTCATGCCTTTTTCACAGGATTTGTGTTGAACATCATGACCACCATACTCCAACACATTGAAAACTTCAAAATGGCCGCAGAATAACTCATGCTCCAACACTTACAATCTAGGATAGTAGAATCATACCAACTTCTAATGGAGAATTCAGTAGAATATGGGGCAATCTCAATAAGGTCTTCAATAGCAGGAAATGGAGATAGATTTGGAAGTTGCTCTAATTCAGAACAATTAGTTGGTGACATAATTTGTTGGAAACTTCAATAGGCATCAGAACAACATATACTCTAACATATATAATCTAGGATGGTGTAATCATCCTAACTTCTCATGGGAAAATCAACAGAATATAGAGCAATCTCAATAAGGTTTTCAACGAAAGGAAAATAAAATAGATTTAGAAGCTGCACTAACTCAATTGGCCAACACCACTAGCAAGTTTATAACTGATTATTAGTTGGGGGTAAATGCTATTCAGATTCCTCAATTTTATGTGATCTCTATCAAGGTAACCATCCCAATGAAGAATGTCAAGCCAGAAATCCATTCATGCAACCTCAATAAGGGTTCCAAAAACAAGAAAAGAAGAATGATTTAGAAGTTGCTCTAACTCAATTGGCTAATAGCATAAACAAGTTCATAAATGACAAAAATAAGTTCATAAATGACAAAAATAAGTTTATGTCTAAGACAGACAATTTCATTACTAAGATGAGGGCCAATTTGAGAACCAATCCATTCAAATTCAGAACTAATATACTCAGTTTAGGAATTGGGAAACTCAAATTTCTCAGATGGCTAATTTGTACAATGGTCCCCAACAAGGAATTTGCTTAGGAAAATAGAATTTAATCCAAGAGAGCAATGCAAGGTGATCACCTTAAGAAGTTGGAAAGCACTAGAGCTTCCATCAAGTGAAGAAAAAGCAAAACCAGAAGATCAAGGGCAAGTGGAAGCTCTTCTTGAACCTCAACCAATGCATCCTAAATCGGCCACTATTAGCATACCTTTCCCTCAATAGCCCATTAAGAGCATTTTTGTTCCTCAGTGTCTAAACCAGAAAAAACTTAACCAACAATTTGTCAAATTTCTGAAGGTCTTCAAAAAGTTTCATATTAATATTCCATTCACTAATGCACTTGTATAGATGCCTAGTTATGTGAAGTTTATAAAAGACAACCATTTGAACAAGAGGAAGTTGGAGGAATATGACACTATTGCACTTGCTGAAGAGTATGGTTCCATCATCCAGAGAAAGCTGCTTCAAAAGTTCAAAGATTTGATAAGCTTCATGATTCCATGAGCTATTGGGAATTTTGTGTTTGAAATGGCATTTTCTGATCTAGGTGCACCTAAAAAGTTTCACAAGATGATACCAAGATTTGAAGAACTTGAGCACTAAAAAGCCAAAATCCATCTCAAAGATGTTGAGTAAAGGAGACAGTCAAGCTAAATACTATAAATTAAAACTACTTCTCATCCCTTCCTATAACAATTGAGGTGTTGAAAATGGAAGTGATGAAATGAGGTGGTGAATTTTTTTTTAGTCAAAAGACTCAAGTATGTATGAATGGCTTATCAGTTAGATGTGATTGTGCAAATTAAAAGATTATACAAACGGTTACGTGATTTGATTCTTAATTATTTGTGGTAAAATAATTATGCATTATATGTTCATATTAAGTGGGAAAAATATGACAAAAAGTTATGAGAAACATAGAACCAAAGTGGAGAAGGAACAAGACAAAACAACAGAGGAAAATGGGCAGCCAGATTTGGCACCGCGGCCCCAAATCTGGCACCACTTTAGAAGAACATCATAAGGGGATCCAACGAATTGGGCATTATGGTGTTGACTGACAAGATAAGTTGGTGCTTTTGGTTTTTATTCGTTGTTCCATTTTCTTTTCAGCCTGTTCTGTTTTTTCTTCCAATATGTCCTAGCTTTAAACCAACCCCTCTAAGCCTAAAATTCTTGCCATTTTGGATAGGAAATCACGTGGCTTGAATAATCAACCAATTATGTATCTAAACCCAATTTCTAACTATTTTGGCGGAAGGAAGAAAGAAGAAAATCTAATTTCTAAAATTGGAGGGAGCTACTTGAAGTACTGAGCTTTGAATTCCATTCTTGGGAGGAAGCCATGCTTGAATGTTATGATAAGATACTTTTCCCAACCGAATTTGCCTTTTTATAAACTAGGGTTTCTAAAACAGTGAAGAATTTGGTAAATTTCATGATTATGCATAATTTGAATGGGGAAAATGATTATTTCGGCATAAGAAATAATAATTCATTCTATGCTAGGGTTTCATAGTAATGTGAACAGTGATTTGGGAAGTGAACTTGCATGATTTTGTGTGGATCCATGGGGAAAATGCTTATGTTATTAATTAAACTATTTTGAAATGTATTTGAGATTGACAAATCTAATTTTTCATGATGATCTTTGTCCTTTGTATAAGAGTGTTTAAGCAATAAGTTGATTGAGTGAAAAGGCTTGATTGGTTCATGACTGTTAATTACATGTTAATTGTAATATATAATGGTGATATGTTGTGGAAAGCGAAGTCCCATTGGTGTGCTTCATTGAAGACTTGTAACTTGGTAGAGGTCTATAAGGTGTTTGATAAATACTCTATGCATAGAGTTTAGTTTCAACCCTAAGACTCTACTAAAATGGAATGAAGGATTAGTCCATGTTAAGATATCATTAAGTGCTAAAGAGTTGCCTTGATGCTAAATGTGATATGTTACCATGTAGAGAATGTAAGTAAGCTACTGCATCCTTGTGGAATTTGATAGTTAATCTATGCACATCAAAATTTTGATGAAATGTCTTTATAACAAGCAAGGGGTGTCGTATGAACTCACTACATTCTTAATCGATTCTTGATTAAACACTAAAACAGATCATAGTTGGGATAACTTTATGACTAAATCCTTATGTGTGAACATAAGGTTATTTGGCTCGAATTAAGTCATAACTGGGTAATAATATTAACCCTAATGAGGTTAGTAGAAGGGTTTGACCTATCTTATAAATTGAGAAGAAATTCATTTAAGGCATTTATGTAACCCAGAACATGGATAAAAAGCTAAGTTATGAAACTTGAGAATTTGCGAATTGTACTCCATTGAGGTAAATAGGCTTTATTTTAAAGTTGACTATATTGCTGAATGGGGATAACAATTATCTCGTTGTTTAGATTTGGTTGTATATGGGCATGTATGCATGTATGCATGGATGGGGATATGGGATATCCCATGAATCTTTCTTTTGTGATGTATGTATATGATGTATGCATGGTTGGGAATGATTTATGTCCCATAATCTTGTTTCTATTGCATGAAAGTGAATGTATGAATAAATGGGGATAACAAATATCCCATTATGTTGTATTAATTGATGTTAGTATGGCGTGTAAATGTAAATGGATGTGTAGACAAAAAGGGATAGTGAGTATTCCCTGATAATTGCATGAATGGAGATTATGAATCCCAAAAGCAGGTTGGTTACTATATTATTTCACTATACATATTGATGGAATGAGAAATATTCCATAATGAGATACATAGATTGTTCTAGGCCTATATGGCATAGTTATAATATATGTTGTGCTTGAAGGGCACAAATAAGATATGAATTGTCGGCATGATACTATTATGGTATGAGATATCAGAGTGATCTAAATGGGATACACTATTATGTTTGGTTTGTGAGATATAATATGACAAAATGTGAAATAAGTACATTGGAATGATAAGTACTTGAGCTTCATGATTATATTCACATGATTACATTATGATATATATATATATATTCATGTTATGATTATGAACATGCTGCTATTTTAATATTATTTTTTATTGACCTACTTACTAAGTTTGCTTGGACTCATGCCTTCTTATTCTATTTTTTTAGTTAACAAGTCAAATAATGGAGTCCAGATGTGTGTTGTGGCATGTAAGCAAAATGTTAAGATATTTATTTGTGATATGATAAATCGGGATTGGAATCCCGCATGTGTATGTATATTCATTTCAAATTGTAATAACTTAATAATAGATGTATTTTGGATATGTAAAAGATGTGATGCATAATGTAATGTATTAGCATGTCATAATGGTTTGTTGGATATATTTATATATAATATTTCAATTTTGTTTATTGCCATCACAGTGCGACTCAGGTTTTGGACAATGTGTGGGTAAGTTGGGTGAGTTTAATGGTTTATATTATTATTTTATTATTGTTAAATTCAAGTTTTATATATGAGTAATAATTATGCCAGGTGTATATCCTTATATTTTAGGGTAGACTCTACTGGAGTTTTAGTATAATTTTCCCTTAAAAATGAGAAAAATACAGGGAAATAGTAAAACACATAGGCTTCTAGGCGGGGTGTGATACATCTCTTAGAATTTTTAGTTGTTTTTAGTTTTGTTTTGTTTTCTCTTTTTTGCATAGATTCTTTTTGGTTTTCTTGATTGCAGATAATCTCCTCTTGAGGCCATCCAAAATTTTCTTTCCACCATTAAAGGCAACCGCCGTCCACTATCAAAAGAGAATACATCCCCACAAGGAAGTTTCTTTCCCCTTATGCATTTTTTTAAAACATTAAGGACAATTTTTAGTTTAAGTTTGGGGGTATTTGAGGATATTTGGGGATTTTCATTTAGTTCTAGGCAATGTTTTTTTGAATTTAGGTATATTTTTTTTGATGAGCTTCAGTTTTGATGATTTAGCTATGAAAATCTGAGAGCAATTATGCAAAATTGTTGAATTTTAATGGGATTGGATTGATGGATTCTCTCTTAAATATTAGTAACATATGCTTAGTTTTTTATTGCCATTGCAAATGATTTAGAAGGAAGAATAGACAATACCTTATGAGAAGTCTTTCTTTTTCATGAATGATGAAATTCTTATTGAGCACATTATGTTATGGTCATGTGAAGTGTATGTGGATGTGTTGATTATTTTGTAAATATAGTGACATATTTTGATTAATATGAGTATGCTAAAAATTGTTTGATTATCCTTTAAGGAAAAATTCAAGCTAACATGTTTACTTAGAAGTGATTTAGACATTCATTGATTAGTTTGAGCCTTTCAAGCTAACCTAGTACTTCACTATCACAAGTGTCCCTATTGAGCCTTAATGAAAGAATGATATATATAAAGTACGTGAAAGACCACAATTTGACTTTTCTTTCTTTAGCCTTATCGTCTATACCCTTTGAGCTTGAAAAACCATGTTTAACCTATTAAAAGACATATTTGATGCACATGGTTGTTAGAGATATGAGAGAAAAAAGAAGATAAGTTTGGGGGTAATGAAATGAAGAATTTCAAAATAAAGAAAAAGAGATAAAAATAAAAGAATTTTCAAGGATTTATCCTTCAATTGGGGGCATCAAATCTTAATGAACTCTAAAAGAAAATAAGTTTGGGGTTCTGGTAGTAATATAACCCAAAATGTAAAATGGAAAAAGAAAAATAAGTCTAGATAGTGAACATTCATGTGCAAATTCATTTATGATCTCTTACTGTGTGAATCCTTACTCCTTTTCTTTTATTAGCCAAACCCAAGGCCCCATTACAAGCTTAACAAAAACCTATTGATCAAAGTGGATAGAGTTATCTACATTAGTGGAGAGGGATTATGAAAAGCAAGCTTATGGGGTATTTTGTGGAGATCATTAGAATCACTGAATTGCATTTTTGATTTAAAATCATGCATGTAAAATAAGATTAAAAATGCACACACACATTCTCACTTCATGAAGGGATTGATTAATCAGGAGTTCATGAGGTTGCTTGATTAGTGTCTTGAATTATTTTTGAGTTATGTGTATATGTGTGATGTGTCTAACATGTTGTTGATTATTTGAGAGAGGATATCCATATCATTTTTATGGTTTTTATTTTGCTCGAGGATGATTAAAAGTTAAGTTTGGGGATATTTGATAAGCTCATAATTTAGCATATTTTAATACCTAAATTCACATATTTTGGATCCTCATTAGCATGGTTTTATTAATCCATAATCATATTTGACTAAATATTACACTTAATAGAGTTAGTTTGTGTTTCAGGTATTAAAACCTCTAAAAATGAAGTTGAATATGAAAAAGCCATCACTTGTAGGAAATGTTTGGCACATATGGAGGTTGATTCGGAAAAAGTGTTTAGCATAAAAGTTGTATTCTTTTAAATTATGTTTCCAACTCATCATGAATCCCATGATTCCAATATCTTATAAGAAAGTTATGGTCGAAGTACCAAATGTTGCTCCTAGTGAACAGTGTCACCCACAAATAACGCAAGTAATGTTGTGGACAGATTTGTTGGTGCCAAGGCACCCATATTTGGCATTGCGATGTCAATATAATGTGCATGAAGAGTTTTATTTTTAGTAATTTAAGTGGTTTTTGAGCAAAGGGACTTGGAGAATCAGTATGGGAGTGCAAACAAACCCTAATTGGGTTATTTAAAGGAGTTTTAAGGTGGAAAACAAGGGGGTAGAAGAGGTCCTAGTGAGGAGAGAAGTTATTTGGTGTAAAAGAGGAGATTTTGAAGGGAGATTGAAGAGAAAGAGATTGCTGCTTGGAGATAGATTCATTCTCTCATCTTTCTCAATTCATTTTCATTTTTTTTATTTTCCCAATCATGTTTAAGACAATATTTTTGGTTTTTTTTATTACATCATGAGCTAAATTTCTTGTTCTAGGGAAACTATGTAGCCAAATTTTGAATATTCAGTTTTATTCTTTTTAATTCAATTCCATGTTTATTCATTATCTATGTTGAGTATTTAATTTGAGTTTAATGCTTGTGAAAGTGTGCACGCCCTTTCTACATGATTTATGATATAATTTGAGGCTGAAAACGATAATTGAATTAGACCATGGTCAACACCATAAGATTTTCATGATGATAAAGATATCCATGAGGTTTATGTTACACTATGAATTTCTTATTCTTAATGCATCTTGGTAGTTCAAAATTTTCACAAAGATGTAGAAAATTTGCTAACTAAAGTAGATTGTTATAACTTGAGAAAGAATAATAATTAAAAAAGAGAAATTTATTATTAACATAGGAATAAACATTAATTAATTAAGAAATTGAATAGCATTAATCCGGTGAACTTGAAAACCCTAGATGTCTTAAACACTGATTCTCTTCTTGTCTAGATCTGTACTTTTTTCAAATTCCATTAGTTTAGATTTTTTGTTCTCTCTTATTACCAATATTTGATTGTTCAAACAGAATTTAGAGTTAGAGTAATTTGGTATTTGCTATTCATAGTCCTCGTGGGAACGATCTCTTACTCACTCTTTATTACTTATTGGTGACACGTATACTTGAGTTTGGAAAATCTGCAAAATAGTCCCAGAGCATAGTTTTTGAGGGACAATCCACTACCCATCTACTATTTTTTAGCGATTCAAATTACGGGTACTAGAAGATAAGAATATAAAAAATTTTATTGTCACAAATTATCAATTATGGCTTACCATAAAGAATGGAAAGATAGTCTTCAACATTGAAGATAAATATACCCTTAAGGATATCTTAGTAGTTGAAAGAAATGCTAAGGCAAAGAATTGCCTTTACTACACCCTTTCTCCCTCTGAATTTAAAAAGATCTCATCATGCAATAGTACAAGGGACGGATGGAACAAATTCCAAGTAGCCCATGAAGGAAATAACTATTCCAAGTAGCCCATGAAGGAAATAACTAAGTAAAGGAAACCAAAATAAATATTCTTGTTCATGAATATGAGTCCTTTATAATGAAGGACACATAATCTTTTGGAGATATATTTGGTAATTTTCCAAAAACCACTAATGCTCTAAAAAACTTAGTGAGAAGTATGAAGAACAAAAACTCGTAAAGAAGACTCTAAGATCACTATCCAAGCAATGAATGCTAAAGGTGACTATTATTTGGGAAGCAAAGGACAGGAAGAAGATGACAATGGAGGAGCTTATTTTCTTCATGACCCATAAAGAAATGATGAGGCAAAAAGCACCTAAGGTGCCACTTTGAGGCAAATAAGTCATTACCTTGAGAGATAACTTAGAAGATAGAGATACCTAAGATGATGTATCATTTGGTGAAGAGAATTAAGTAGATAAACAGAAGGCTATGCTAATAATAAAGTTAAAGACCTTGATAAAGAAGAAGAAAGCTGAAAAGCTCAAATCAATCTAAAAGCAGAAATAAAAGAAAGAACATGCCAACTAGCTACAAATGCAAGAAAGTTGGTCATATGCATTATGATCGTAATGAACTAAACAAGAATGACAAGGAGCAAGAATAATCAAAGAAGAAATATCACTCATATTTCAAGAAAAAGGAAGGAAACTATAACAAAAATTTTAAAATATTCAAGAAGAAAAAGAGAGACATGGCAGCATGGTAATTCATTAAAAGCAAAAGTGGAGCCACTGCATGAAGTTTAAGTCAATTTAATTACTTTGAGCACAAAAGAGCAAGATGAATTTCACATCAAAATAAGTTTCATGGTTATTCACAATAATAAGGTAATCTCTCAAAAGGAAACTTCTAATTTGGAAGAGATCTTCTATAAATTGTATTTAAATTTCAAGGCCTTAAAGGCCAATGTATACTAAAAGCAAGAAGAAGCTGAATCAAATGAAAATTAAATACTCTAATTTGCAAGTTGAAAATGCTAAACTCAAGATAGATTAAACTACTCTAAAAGAGCTTGAGCTTCTTAAGGCTGAAAACATAACTTTGGAAAGGACCTTAATTACCACCTTGATGAATTTGAAACAAAAGATAAAAGGTAGATAAACTAAATCAAAGAAGAAAAATCATATAGTTGGAAAGAATTCTAAACTCAAATAAAAAGTGAAACAAATCTAGGTTCTAAAATTAGTTGAAGTAATGGGTACCAAACTTTTTTACTATTAACCCTCCTAAACCCATTATTAAATGGGCACTAAAAGCCTAAAGCCTAAAAATATTTTTGTGGGTGTGCTTGAGAGCTACAAGGAATAACACATGGTATATTGACAATGGTTGCTCAAGATACATGATAAGGCATAAGTAGTTGTTCATGGACCTAAAAGCTAAAGTTGGTAGAACAATTATCTTTGGAGATAATGGAAATGGTAGAGTAATTAGAATTGGTATGGTTGGCTAGCTACATTTTACTACAACTTTTAATATTTTGTTAGTAGATGTATTAAAACAAAACTTGCTATGCATTATTAAGCTCTGTAATAATGGATACAAGTTTGTGTTTGAATCTTATTATTATTTTGTTATAAATTTTTGTAATTCTATTGTAGTTTATAGAAAAATGTATGAAAAAAATATATTTAATCAATCTACATGATATTAAGGCTAAGTGTCTTGTTGTTGTAAATGTGAATCATTGTTATCACATAGAAGGACAGGCCATACCAACATGTATATGATAGAAAAGATGAAAGTTGATGGTAGATAGTGAGGTTTTAGGGATGAGGGGCTAAAGATGTAAACACAAATCATCAACCTAGTAGGAATGCATCACTTGGTTTTACTAGCTTGATACCCACAAAATAGAGAAGGGAGCATTATGGTGTTGCCCATGATGTCTACTCCAATGCTTAAGTTAGATATTGCCCAAAGTGATGGGAGAAAATAAAGGAGGAAGGCAAAGGAAGGGTAGGCTAGATGAGACAAACTTAAGTGAAATTGCTCTCCTCTAGGCAAATCTCTCATGGGAATTTCTTCTTTCTTCTCCCTTGGTGGCATATTTATAGCATCATTCTAGAGGTTATGGGCATAGTGCATTGTTGGTACCCATATAACAATATTATTAGGAGTTTAGTTTTACTCTAAGTTGATGATCACATCTTTTGCATATTTGGTGGGTTTGCGCAAATTGCTCTAGGCATTGGTCTACTTCTTATTTAAGTTTACACAATCTTGGCGCAAGGCTTGCAAGTTTTGGGCAACTTCATCAACCTATGTTGGATTCTTATTGGACCCAACTGTGGCACTAACCCACCTCAAATTGGGTATTGTCATTTGGAAGTATATGGGTTTGGGCTTGGTTGTTCAGATGCTATAACTAATATTAGCCCCCCCTCCCCCTCAAAAAAGTTGAAGTTGGTGCATGCTAGCTATTCGGCTATCAAGGTGGATAGGCACAATTTTAAGGAACAATGCTTCATTTCTCCCACTTGCATCTAATGATATCAGTGGACAAGTCTTTAAATAATTTGATCTACTCTGCTTGTTCTTCTATCGAGTAGTTTTCTCTTCTTCATTCTTTCCATGTTAGTGACAAACCATTCTTCATCTAGTGATTCTTTGATAAGTTCTTGGTTAAATGGCGATATGACCTCTTCATCTTCATCATCTTTAGCTCAAGTGGAGATTGACGAGTTACTCTCACATTTTCATGCAGTGCAAGACTGAGTCTAGCAGCTTTGTGAGTTGTTGGAGGAAGTTTGGAAGGCTTGGGAGGATGAGTCATGGTTGTTGGAGTGTTCCAAGGCTCTCTCCAAGTGGACCACCTAGGAGGCAGTTGTATTGAGGGAGGAGCTTGCCAAGGTTCATGATGTTAACGACATAATTTTGAACTAACTATTTTCCTTCTAGGTACAATCGATAAAGTTATTAAGGGATGAGATAATTGATTCACCATTTATCTTTTTATTTTTATTATTTTTCAAAGTTGTTGTTTTTTTCTTCCTTTTGTTAATGCTAGTTATGTCCAAGGAGATTTTTATTTCAATAAAAGGTGTGATTTTCTTTTACTTTTTCCTTCTTGTTGTGTTTGATCTATGAACTTCTTAGCAACTTTTCCAAAGACTAGGCCTCTTTCCTTAATAATAATAATAATTCATTTGCCACTCTTTTCATTTGCTTTAGTCAGAGGTGGATCGCCCTTATTTGGCAAATTCAAATCATTGCTTCTTGCAAAAGGCATATAATGTTGTTTGAGCCCTTTGCATGCATTAGCATTTAATTTGTTTTGTTTTCAAGGCAACCATGTTAAATTGGGGACTTCCTCTAATCAAATTTTGTAACTTCTTCTTTCCCAAAGAAGTAGAGGTAGTTCTATCGCTGTGATCATGTTAGATGGATAACATTGAAAAAGTAAATTTTACCAACCATGATAGTCACTATGGTTCTTGCATCGACACGTGTTTGCTTCGTACTCATCAGGAGGGGATTTGAATCACTGGGTAGACTGCCTGCTCCCTCCATACTCTGTTAGGCAAGGAAGCTTCCCTTAAAGCTTTCTTTTCGAACCATTTGATAAACAATAACTGCTAAAGCTCTACCATGTATCACCTTGGAACCATTATGGTTTCCTATAAGAGTCCAAGAAGTGTCCTCCATTTCTCCACCTCAATAGTTGCTTTCCCCATTTTCTCACATTTCTTGTCTCTTATTTGCCCTTCAGAAGAATTTTCTTATTTTTAATGGCCAAGAATGTTGATGTTTCAACTCTAGTTTTTTTAGTTTCAAGCATCATCACATTGGCTAAGATCAATGCCATTCATAGGAATTATGAGATCTTTGATGAGTCTGCTGTTTTTGCTCTTGATGCCGATGAATGGACTTCTTCTTGTAGGGGTTAGCTCTGCTTCTATGAAGAGATTTTAAAATTTGGGTTATAAGTTTAATTCTCATGGATAGTTGCCAATGTCCTACTTGATCTTGGCTTGGATCCTAGTTAGCTCATTCCTAATGCCTAGATGACTTTTCCTTGATGTAGGCTTGACCTCACCTTTATGGTAGGTTGATGAGCATTACATTTTTCAGGTAGTACTACAAACCGTATGGTGTTGGAATCCTAAGGCTATTTTCCTTCTAGACCATCAACTCAACCTTAGTATTGGAGAAAAAGTCATCAAACCATAACTATTAGAGGTGTTTCTTCTTCATGGCACCACGGGATGGTGAAGAGAATAATAATTGTTGGACTCTCATTTTGATGATGAAAAAATTTGGATAAATTGATATGTTGATTTGTTGAGAATGTGAAATGAGATGCTATCTAACACTTGTAGGATTTGTTTCATTCAATCCTTTATAGGTTACTAAGTATTTAGTCATGCAAGTGCTAGGTGAAGAAAGGAATGTTCTTTGAATTCCAAAATGGAAATTCAAAAATGTGATTGAATTGTTTGATTGTGAATGGAGTGTTTGAATGATTGAATGGTGTGGTTGTTTGAATTGTTTGGATTAAGGGATTGTAGTAAACTGGTTGAATGATAAGCAAAAAGGACTTATTTTAGGTTGAGTTGAAACATCAATGGATTTCCAAAGTAGTCGATGTTTTTTGTAATAGGTGATTTGAAACCTCAATAGATTAATAGTTAGGGACAAATTTCGTGAAGTTAAACATTGATAGATTTTATTGTGAAGGACAAACATTGAGGTTTTTGTTTGTTTTTCACCAAGGAACTTATATATAGGTTGATTTTTTAAAAAACTCACCAACAAACTTATCCCAGTTGGTTTCCAAAGCTAACCAATAAACTTATATACGGTTAGCAAGGCCCTTGCTTGCTACCTCAATCAATGAAAAATGTATAATAGGAAATGCCTCTTATATAGGATAAATTTGTACAAAATTAAATGCAATAGTAAAACATATAGCAATAAATATTGAGAATGTCAAAATCCCTTAAGTTGCTAAAGAAAATAAGCTTTAAATGCAAATATCTTTCTAGTGCTGTGAAGTTGGAAGAAAACATAGTGTCTAAAAGTAAATGCTCTTGCTTTTTTTTCTTATTTTTCTTAGTGACTTCTTTTTGAAATGACCTTTCTTTACTCCTTTTATAGCTGAGTTTGAATTCTGTCCATTAGAGAAGACGACATTCATTTAATGCGATCTAATCAATAGGATTTTCTGTTCGTTGGAGCTTTCTTGCAGGTTTTTATGTTTGAGATTTGTTGAGCTATGTCTGAGTTTTGTTTCCATTTTTGGAGTTAAGTCTTCATCCTTGCTTAACTCATTTCTAGAAACTAACTTTTTTACCCATGTTGATGGTTCAAATTATAATTCCTCGCAAGCATACGGATGTGTATAGTGTGCAATGCACGGGTTGATCTCATAGAGAATGGTCAAACTGACTTAATCAATTTTAGTTACAAAACTTTCTTAGCTATTAAAAAGAATATATATATACATTTAACTAAAAAAACTTGAAATAAAGTTTGGTATAATTTCAGAATTTCAAAAACTTAATAGAATAAAAGTAAATCAATGACTAAATATAATGTAGAGAGATTAGCAAGATACAAAAGTCTAGGAATCCAATTTCACTACTAGATGATACCCCTTTGCTAATGGAATGTTAGATTCAATGCCTCACTTAGATTTATTCTTTCAAAAGTAAGATTATTACCATTAGGTGTGCGGGTTTAAACTAAGTTTTTTCACTCATTTCAATTACCTATGGTGTGTAGCATAATTGAGGTGAAAACCCATTAAGCTCAAGAACATAAGAACCAAAATAGTATGGTTTAGCATATGGTGTCTACATTAACCATCTATCCTTCTCATTCAAGGGAGCTCATGGTTTAGCACATGGTATTTACCTTAACCATGCTTTGATAATTAAATAATATTAGTGATCAATCAATAAAATAAGTTAAATCATTGTAAACAACATCATAAATGAAACAAGATCATATAACATTAATAACCAATAATCCATAATAAAGAGTATTAAAAAGGGTTACATCTTCACCCTAAAAAAAGAGATTTAGTTCATAAGAGAAAATAGAACAACCCCCTTAGATAGGATGATCATAATGAAGAACATCTTCTCTCCTTCTTCTTTCTTACTTGTAATCTCTTCTTCTTCTCTACAAGGAAAACTCCAAGAATTTGGCCTCCAAACCTCAGAGAAAACTCTCAAAATGGAAGTGAGAAGAACCCCTTTAAAAACCTTAACTTTTTCCTTAAAAACCTAGGGGGTATGCAATGCGAAAAATCTATAAAATTTACTGATCCACCATTGGCGCTGACGGCGTCAGCTTGCTGCCTGGCTGATGGTGCTCTCGGGTCCTAGTGCTAGCGGCGCCGGTTGGGCTTCTCCTTTGCACTTTAATTTTTCGCTCCTGTTTCAGCTATTTTCTTTTCCATCCTTTGAGATTCTTCTTTTTCATCCTTTTTCTCTCTTTTTTTCATCTTCAAGACCCCTAGAAAATTCAATAAATAAGCATGAAATTCATTTAAAAGAGACAAGATTTGTAAATAACTAAGCTTAAACATGTGTAATATAAGTGAATGAAATTCACTCATCAAATACCCCCGAACTTAGCTTTTGATGCTCCTCGAGTAAAATAGAAATTTGAATTTATGAATCAGTTAGAATAATCTCTCTCAATCAACTAGTAACATGCCAGACAAATTACAAATGTATGTATAATTCAGAAATCATTTAAGACACTTATCAAGTAATCTCATTAAGCTCATGCTTCATCCAATCCTTTCATGAAGTGAAAATGTATGTGTAGTGTCAATTTCATGCTACATGCATGCTTTTCAGTCAACAATGTGCAAACCAATGATTCTAATAATCTTCACAAAATACCCCATATGCTTATTTTTCATAATCCCTCACCACTAATGTAGATGACTCTATTCACTTGGATCAATAGGTTGTTGTTAAGCTTGTAATGGGACCTTGGGTTTGGGTAACAAAGAAAAGCAAGAAGGATTCACAAGGTAAGATATCATAACTGAATTTTACATGACTGTTTACTCTCTTAACTTTTTTATTTGCTCTTCTCTTTCTTTTTATGGACTGTATTACTACCACACCCCTAAATTTATTCTCTTTTGAGTTAATTGGGGTGTGATTTCCCCATTTGAAAGAGGAATCCCTACTAATTATTTTCTTTTTGTCCCTTATCTTTTCCTTTTGCCATTTTTATTTTCAATTCCCCCAAACTTATCTTATTTTGCTTCACTAATACCTCTTAAGTAACCATGAGCATAAATATGTCTCTTAATATGTCAAACATGGTTTTTCTAGCTAAAAAGGGTTTGATGATGAGGCTAAAGAAAGAAAAGTTGAATGGTAGTTTTTCACATGCTTTGCATGTGCCATTCTTTCATAAAGCTCCATGGGGACAGTAGTGACATCAATGTACTAGGTTAGCTGGAACGACTCAAATTGATAAAAGAATGCCTAAATCACTTTCAAGTAAACATGTAATCTAGGATTTTGCCTTAAGGGATAATCAAACAAGTTCTAGAATGCTTGTGTCAATCAAAATAAGTCACTGAATTCACAACACTATCAACTCATCAACATACACTTTGCATGATTATAACATAATATGCTCAATAAGATTTTCATCAATCATTAAAAAGAAACGTGTATCATAAGAATCATTAAATCACAAGGTAGCATCGATCCTTCATTCTAAATCATGTGTAATGGTAATAAAAAACTCAGCATATGTTACTGATCATCAAGAGAGAATCCATCATATTTAATTGTAGAATGTTAGCACAGTTGCTCTTGATTTTCCTTTAAATAAGTTATTAAAAAGTGAAGCCATCAAAATTATACCTAAATTGGAAAAAAAATTTGCTCAAAAACTGAATACACTTGAATTTAAATCCCAAACACCCCCTAACTTAAATCAAACATTGTCCTTAATGTGAAATAATAAAAGATGGTTAAGTTTAAGGGATTCCTGAATGAAGTGCATATGCATCCTCTTCTTTAAACTGTATTGACATCAATTTTAATACTTGGAGAGCATTTGCAATCCTCTAAAATCAGATTTCCCCCTTCTACAAAGCACACAATAATCAAAAATAAAAAAATATCTTAAACATAAAGAAAAAAATAAACAACTAACCTAAATGTGAAGAAAATAAAGAAAGTTCAGAAAGCTTGGGTTGCCTCCCAAGAAGCGCTTTGTTTATAGTCTCAGCCCAACTATGGCTTTTCATCTTTAAATTGAAATTTGGCCTTTGTATGATCCTGTACCTTGAAACTTGGAAGTGGTGTGTAGAATTTTGTTACTCCCAGTAGATAAACATAATTGACTAATTCATCATCTTCTAATTCATCTCTATCAACTAGTATTGCTTCAACTATGTTTATGAATTCTCCTAAGAATTCCTCAATGATTACATTCACTTCATTTATATTAGAGTAATTCTTGTTCTCATTTGACAACTTTATCTCCTTGAAAATATTAAACTTCATAGTATGATCTTTGAATTGCATGAGTGTGTCCTCCTCCATACTTATAAAAGAAGAAGAAATAATCACTAGAAAGCATAAATCATTGCCTATAGATGCACACCTTAAAGAATAAGGCAATTGCTCTAGTTCTGATTTTTCTTTAATCTCCTCCTTTTCTAAGCATTCGTTAGAATTTTCAATCATCTCGCCAGCTTTTTCTTATGGAAAAACATTTAATGCCAGAATTTGCACATTGCCATCATAAGATTTTTCAACAACTTTGTTTAGCTCCAAATGACCAGGAAATGGGATAGGTGGATCATAAGGTGGTGATAGCTTATAGTTGAGTGGAGGGTTAGGAATTACAAACACAGCTCTCTTTGCATTCACCTCCTCATCAACTGCAAAGACATTGGAATCGTTAATCACATCACAAACTTTATCATGTATTACCTTATCACCTCCCAATATTATGATTGCTTTCACTTACTCGGGCTGACTCGATAACTTTCTAGATGTGTGATTTTACAGCCTCTACAATTTACCCCAACTAAGTCTCTATCATCTTCATGGATGCCTCTACATTTTGAAAACTTGCTTTAATATTTTGGAACCTTATTTAATCATTCTGGAATTGAGTTTGGGTTGCTTGGAAAAAACTTTGCAATGTTTCTTCAAAAGTAGGTTGCATTGATTGAAAACACATTTCAGATCGAATTTGATTCAGATCATTATTCCATGAAAAATTGGGATGACTTCTCCAACTAGGATATAGATCATCAAGGGGTGGTTGGTTGTAGAAATTCATTACATTGGCTTGTCTTAAAAATTCTATAAAACTCTGCCTAGAAGAACAAACATTGTACGAATGACCAGAAATACCACAAATAGAACATACCTTAGCGGGAATTGGTTGTTTCTAGTTCATCAACATGGAGAACATCATATTTATTTACTCGGCAAGCTCCGACATTGCATAGAAAGCTCAGTGTTAGAATTCAATTTATACATTCCTCTGAACTTACCTCTAACACTCATCTATTATGAGTTTGCTCCAAGCATCTCATACAGTTTATATATCTCTTTCGAGTTTTTTTCCCATTTATTCTTCTTCTTTGCAATCACAACTCAGTAAAAAGAAAGAAAGAAATAATTAAAAATTCTAAATACACTATACCTAAAACAAGGAAAAAGAAGAATTATAACTAAGTTGATCAAATTAATTTGAAACCATTCCCTAGCAACGATGTCAAAAATTTGATGGCTCAAATTATAATTTCTTGCAAGTGTATAGACATATAGCAATAAAGTGTGCAATACAAGGGTCGGTCCCATAGAGAACAGTCAAACTAACTTAATCAATTTTGGTTGTAAAACTCTCCTAGCTTTGAAAAATAATGTATTTATAACTAAATAGACTTGGAATAAAGTTTGGTATAATTTTAGAATTTTAGAAACTTAATAAAATAAAGTAAATCAATGGATAAATATAATGCAAATAGATTAGCAAGATACAAATGTTTAGGGATCCGATTTCACTATTAGATGATAACCATGTGCCAATGGACTATAGAATTCAATGCTTCACTTGGATTCATTCTTTCAAAAGTAATATTATTACCATTAGGTATGCCGGTTTAAATCAAGTGTTTTCACTCGTTCCAATTACCTATCATGTGTAGTAGAGTTGAGGTGAAAACCCATTAAGCTCAAGAACTAAGAACCAAAATAGCATGATTTAGCATATGGTGTCTATCTTAACCATTTATCCTTCTCATTCACGGGAGCTCATGGTTTAACACATGATATTTATCTTAACCACGCTTTGATAATTCATCTAACTTACAATTTTGGTGATCAAGCAATAAAATAAGTTAAATCATTACAAACAATACCATGAATGAAATAAGATCATATAGTATTAATGACTAATAATCCATAATAAAGAGTATCAAAAAGGGTTACATCTTCACCCAAAAAAAAAGAGATTTAGTTCATAACAGAAAATAAAACAATTCCCTTAGACAAGATGATCACAATGAAGAACATATTATCTTCTTCTTCTTTCTTACTTGCAATCTCTTCTTCTTCTCTACAAGAAAAACTCCAAGAATTTGGCCTCCAAACCTCAGAGAAAACTCTCAAAAAGGAAGTGAGAAGAACCCCTTTAAAAATCCTAACTTTTTCCTTAAAAAATCCAGGAGAAATGCAATGCAAAAATCCACAAAATTTACTAATGTGCCGTTTGTGCCGATGGCATCGGCTTGCTACCTGGCCGATGGTGGTCTCAGGTCCTAATGTCGGCTGTGCTGGCTGGGCTTATCCTTTGCACTTTGATTTTTTGCTCCTTTTTCAACTATTTTCTTTTCCATCTTTTGAGCTTCTTCTTTTCCATCTTCAATACACCTAGAAAATCCAACAAATAAGTATGAAATTTATTTAAAATTGATAAGGATTTGAAAATAAATAAGCTTAAAAATGTGTAATATAAGTGAATGAAATTCACTTATCACATGTCTTAGAATAAACTATCATGTTTGGGTTCAAATCGTCATCTTTAGAATTAAATTTTGTACTTCAACTGGTGCTAATTTTGAGTAATTTATATATATGACACAACTCCCCTTAAGTTAGTGCTTCCTCCCCCCTGAATGAGTGTACTAGATTCTGACAATTTTTGCCATACATATAGCAACTTTCCTATCATAAACTTTCACAACCATACAAATATTTCTCCCCTTTTTTTCATTATGAAAAAGGTATATGAAAAGGCATTCAAGACAGATAGTGAAGTGGTTAGAATAATAAGGAAAATTTTATTCTATTCCATTGAAATATAGATAGAGATACACTTAAAGATATTTTAGTACATATAGAGTGTTTGACTAACATTGAGAAAGGTGTAGCAAGGATGGGATGGATGGAGGAAAATGTGGAATCAGAGAGATTGTGATAGACTCCAATTATGATCCTTCAAAGCATTTGGAATCATGCATAAGCATGCGTCCATTATGTTTGGAAGGTGTGACATGTTGGTTTTTTGAGGTGATAGATTTTCTTGAATAATTATTTTTAAGATGATTAAATTCATGATTTATACCAAATAAGTGGATGCATTAGTATGTGATTAATTATTTGTACGGTTGGGTGTATATGTATGGTTTGGATGGTAAACTGGTGTATAAGTGCATATGAGCTATTTGATTTTAATGGGAGTTAAATTGAATAAATTAAAACTTCATGAGATGGGTAATGATATGCTTATGTAGCCAAATTTGTGGAATTTCAAGAGGAAATAATTAAATTTGCATAAAAGGGAGGAAATTTAAATTTTGAAAAGGAGAATTTAATTTGTGGCCAATTTTTGACCTAGATGGAAGCTGAATAAGAAAATGATGTTCGATGAAAAGTTAAATATCTTGACATTATCTTTCTAATGCATTAAAAATCATCTAATTTTGATATCAGATGCGGCGATTATCATCAATGCACAAAAACTGCTCTATATGGGTGAAAAAATACTAAAAATACCAAACATTGTCATATTATTAAATTTGTTGACATATATGAGGGATGATGTGGAAAAAGTAGTTAAAATTAAGGTTATATATCTTGAAATTATCTATCTAATGGAAGAAAAATTACTCAATTTGGAGTTCGTATAAGAAAGTTATAGCCAAATTACCAAAGCTATTCCGAGTGGACAAATTAAGAATGCCCATGTAATCAAATTTTCTTTTAAAAATCAATTGAATATTTGTGTACATGATAAAATTAAAATTGGGATATAAATTATTTATATATTTTAGCGTATTTAAGAATGGAGGGTTAATTGATAATTAACTTGTTAAATTAGGGTCCAAAATATGTGAATTACAGATGCACATGCATGAGAAAGGTGGTGCACCGTTGGAGCACCAAGCCTAAACCCTATTTCTATATTTCATTATTCCCACACCCCCACTCCTCTCTCCCATTCATGAACAAGAGAAAATAGCCCCTTTCCTAAGCCCTTCAAGTCCTTATTGCCATTGAAATTACTTGGGAAAAACTTGGATTTTAATGCACATCAACCTCGCAAAATCAAAGCTTTTGATTGCAACCCTTTTGGATGTGTTTTAGGGTGGAAGAACCTGCTATGTTGCTTAATCAACTTCTACTATTGGATCCCATAGTATAGCTTAACCTAAGAGGGGAGGTGTGGATTGGGTTATGTAAAAATTTATTGCTTAACCCCTATTGAAACATTTCTCTCTTTTTGTAATTGTGTGTGGTGTTTTGTAAGATAGATAATAAAGATAGTAAAGTATATGAAAGATAAAATAAGCAAGCAAACACATATTTAAACAACACTATTTTTATAGTAGTTTAAGAACCTCCTCCCTACATCCACTCGTCCAAGAGCACACACTATATAATGGAAATACAAAGTCCTCCTAACACTCTTCTAGATTCTAGCTCTAAGGGGCATAAACAATGTTCGCAATACTCTTCTAGATTCTAGGTCTAGGAGGCATAAACATAGTGCTCTCAACATTCTTTTGGTTTTAATGAGCTCACTAGGAAACTCATTAGTTTCTAAGATTACCAGTAAACTTGTTGGTTTTTCAGAGCTCACCAACAGCTCATATAATGTGGTTTTCTTGAGCTCACCACAAACTCACTGGTTTTTAGTTTAACTAGAAACTAATCCACATTTAAGCTCAAGGGAAGATACGATCTTTAATAGCTCTAATAGAAAGATCTTCCCAAAATGTAAACTAATGGCCATAAGGATATGCAATTTAAGCTTTTAAAAGATAGATGATGGTTTAAGCTCTTAGCCATAGGTGGAAGGACCATAGGGTTAAGCACATTTAAAAAGTATTCCTTCACCACCTTTGAATCATTCCCCTTTTTTCCTTAAATATCTTCTTCATATTTTCAACCATTGGAGAAGATGGGTTTCTTTGAATGCAGAAACAAGAGCAGCATTGAATGAATAAAACTATTGATATTTCTATTATTGAAATTCAAGCCTTTCTGATTTGTCTTGAGTTGCTGCATCACCATTCAAAGAAGAAAATGAGCTATGTCAAAAGGTGTTCCTTGTTTAACTTGTCGTAGCTTGAAAAACTTGTAGCGCTACTTGTTATCAGAAATAGTGACTAAAATAGGTCTACACAATTATATCAAGATTGCAGATGCCATTTGGATGTAAGTCACATGAATCAATTTTTCTCTTGAAAAGTCACAACCTCTCTCTATCTGCATTTGTCTACCATAAGTTACAGACGAATTCTCCATTAGTTTGTCTATCATTCGATCCTTCGTGAGTAGACTTTGTCTGTTGAAAGTAGCAAACAAACTCTAAGTGGCACAGACAAAGTCGAATTGATTAATAGACAAACTTTTCTTTGTCTACACGAGTTCCTTTAGGAGGCTTGTCTGTTAGTTGATCCTTCATTGATATGCTTTGTCTATTTTGAATAACAAACAAACTTTGGGTGGTGCAAACAAAGTTGAACTGATCAATAGATAACTATTACAAATAGATGAAGTGTAATGTTCTTCTTTTGTTCCATCTTTGTCTGTTGGAGGTGACAGATGAAGCTTGCTTTGTCTTACTTGAATAGACAAAGTGAAGTATTCATCTAATGTAAGCGATAGATGAACTCTGCTCTTCTTTATCTTGGATGAAGTACTCTACACATTGCATTGGTTTGTCTATTATAGGTTGCGTGCCTTTGCCTGTTGAAGTCCCTTATGTTTAAGCAACTCCTTGTCTGTTCAGCTTCATCTATGCTCACTGTGCAACTTCTACTTCATCTTCCACTTTGTCTGATGCTTTGTCTATAGTAAGTAACTGATAAACTTTTGATTCTTAAACAAAGTGAAGTTCTTCAACTATTCTGCACACTTCGAGCAGTAGAAGGGGTTTGTTCTTGTAACTTCTTTCTTTCTTCAATCTTCATTTGTCTGTCTTGGCTCAGCTGAAGTTGCACTTCTTTATCTATTCATCTTGCCTTTTTATCCTCAGATGACTCCATTCTTCTAACTTTGTTGATCAGACAAAGTTTTCTCCTCTTTGTGCATGATAGTTTGGGTGACAATTCCTTCTTTCTTCCTTTGTCTGAGTATTTGATGAAGCTTCTTCTTCTTTCTTTATCTCAGGCACTCTTTGTCTGGTCGGTGTAGATAGTTCAAATTTCTTCAACAACTTTATGCTCTTCGACTATGGCTTCATCTTCAACTTCTTCTATCTTGCATTTGTCTGTGGAGGTTTTGTCTTTGAGGTTAACAAATAAAGTCTTTGTAGTGGACTTTTGATGCCTTATTTTTCTCCCAATGCTTTTGTTTATGGAAGCTTTAGACAATGCAACCTCTCTTGTTTCTTTTCTCCAAACCTTCTATTTTCTTCTTCTTCTTCTTCTTCCATGATTTTCATTAGTTTAGGCCCTTTGGAACATAGTAGATAGTTGTTGCAGTTAATGGCAGATAATCATGATCTTGCACTTGAACTTTTCTGCACATGCTACATTGTTAGCATTCATATTTAATAACCATTTGTATTTTATCCTTATGTGATTTAATCATGTTGTAGAACAAGGATAACATATATCTTTATTAAGTACATAATGTGAAAGCTTTATTATGGTGCTTAGTATGATTTAACAAATTTATGCAATAAGGAATAATTAATATTATGCACACCATAAACTGAAGAATGTACGCTTGTATATTTAAACATTCATAATTGTGTGTTCATGTCAAATAAAGTTTATTAATTTATGACTGTGCATATGATTGTTAGAGTTTTAAGCATACAAATTTATTATCTTAATACAAGTTTTATTATCATCAAAATCATAGACAATAATACTGACAGCTACAACTTGTGAAAATTGAGGATTCAAGGAGTAAGACGTGATTAGAGGTGGTAATCAACATCTAGAATCAAGGTAAATCATTTTTCCCAAATTCTATTTATATCATTTCATTTTAGAGCAGCAATATGTGATTTGTGGGCATGATCTAAGGGCCAAATCTGCATTATTAATAAGGGATTTTCATGGGGAGATAATTAATTAAAATTTTCAGCAAGGTTATGATGATTTGGGATGTGATTACCACCCAAACTTCCATGAAGTGGACAACAATAGGTGTGGCAAACTATCAATTTGGGGTGTGTTTGGGATGTTTATGATGCATGGAATGAATATATGAAGTTTAATTGATGATTTAATGATGATTATATGTTATTTCTTATGCAAAAAAAAATGATCAAATGTTGCTAAAATTTTGTTACTAGATCATGCCTATAAGTTGCTTGATAAAATGCCTAAGTGAAGGGCTATTTAATGTGCATTGATCTTGGGGCTATTTTCAAATGAATTTTTGTGGATAATTGGCATGTTTAAGTTATCATTATTATGTTAATTATGTGAGATTAAGGATGTGCATGATGGAAAATGAGTTTGCTATGATGCATATTGCTGAAAATTTCAAATTAGTGTTATATAAGAGTTGTGTATGATGCATTGTCACCATGGAACTATATGGAATGAATGGGTAGGTTGTATAATGGAATTAGCTTTAATTTATCAAGTTAACTTGCCAAATATGATGCCAAATTAGTGGTGAACAGATTGGTTAATGAAGGGTGCAAGTTAAATATATTGTATGATGTTAAAAGTTGTAAATTACAAATGTCTATCAAGCATTCAATGAAATTCCTCAATGAGAACAAAGTGAAATTTTGGTAAATGAATTAGGACTTTAATTAGCCATTAAATGATAAATAAAATAGACTATTTAGTGTCCCAATTGTATGATTAAAAGTAAGATGAAAAAATGGGCAGCTATGGTAAAGAGTTAAGGTGTTTGGATAAAGTGGAATGCATGTTGTAAACTACGCTTAAAAATGGACAACTATATGCTCAGTTTGTGACAACTATAAAATGGGTTTGTTTGACTTAAACTAGTGAATGAATTGCTAGTATAATTAGCAAGGTTAAGGCCCTTGAAGTTTCATTTGTTTTGATATGAAAGGATGGTTTGTAATCCATCATTTGATAGGTTAGAAAAGAGACCAAGCTGAAATTTTGATACCTTTAAAAGCTAAGTTGAAAATGATGAAATTGTTTTTGATGTTTAGATATTTACCTAATTAGGTAATAAGTGATGGGATATGGGAAATGATGATTTAGACCATAAATATTCAAAGGTATAAATGGGTGAATTTCACTTTGAAATGCATATGGTTGACTTAGAGCTTTTATAGTTGTTTGAGAATGCCAAAAGTGATACATGTAATATTTGTAAGATCCATTGGACCTTGAATTAGAAGGCATTGATCGAATTGAAGGTTGTGGATTCATTTTAAAGTGAGGTAAATAGGATTCTCCTGAATGTACATGTGGTTGAGCATGACTGACATGTTGGCATACGGGTACCATGTTTTGATTGTATATGTTGATGTTTTATGATGAGTTTATGGAACATACTTTTATTTGAGTTTAACCATATGCATTGATGTTGAAATTTTGATTTAATACTTATTGTATTGAGAATGATTATGCTCATGTAGTATGATGTGGTGGTTATGACATGGCATCGGTGTGCATGTGGTTACATATGTGACAAATATAATTGTTTATATGGCATAGGGATAACCTGTGTGGCATAAGGATACCCTGTGTGGCTGATGAATTACTTATGTGGCATGAGGATGGCTTGTGTGGCCTATATAATGCCTGTGTGGCATGTAAAGCATGCGTGGCTGAGTGATGGCCTTACAGGCATCTTATGTGTTATACTTATGTATTTGCATGATTATGAGCATGCTTGGACTGAGTGCTACAAGGTTGCATTGGCATGAGTTGGTATTTATGACTTAATGTTTGATTTATGTTATGTTACCGCTATTCCTACTTATTGAGTTTGCTCAGACTGACCTTTTTCTATGTTTTAGGTATCAGGCATGATGGAGAAGCCCAACCAGGGGTTGTTGCCTAAAATGGGAACTAGTGATGGTGGAGTGACATTCTTTATTTAATTCTTGATTGTTTATTGAAGAGAGATTATAGTGGTTTATGTGACTTGTCATTTATTGATTCATTATTGGTGGATGATGTATAAGGAGAGGTTTAAATTCTCATTATTTATTAATTATTGATTCTTAGCTATTATCATGCCATAAGACTAGTAACTAGTCCATGGGACTATGGATGTAGGAGAATTTGTGGATGTATATGGTGTATATGGATGATTGGATGTATGTACAGGTTTGGAAACCCTCTTATTTTACGAGAGACCCTGTTGGATTTCTGACAAGATCTTTCACTAAAATTTGAGTAAGTAGCTCTCTAAATTTAAGGGTTTTATAGAGTGATATCAGAGCAAGCTAGTCTTGTTAAGGCATGATAATGACTAGGAGATTGAAGAGATAGAAAGGTTATGACAAATAAAAATGAGAGAGAGAAATCATTGATAGGGGGGTGGGGGGAGTGCTAGTCTAGGGAATGAAATTAGAGACCCTAGGCAGTTCCACTATCAAGTCATGTGAACGAATTGCATAAGTACTAATTGGTTTGCTTTTGTGTAACAGTATATTATTCATTGGTGCAGAATGACATTAAGAAAACATGTTGATAAGGGAAAAGCTCCTATTGTGGAGGAGGCTGTAAGATGGGTGACCAGGTCACGAACTACAGGTGTGGTGATTAGAGAGGCATAGGGAGAGACTACTAGGAGGGAAGTACTAAGAGAATAGGAGAATGCACCTCAAATGGCTGAGGAGGGATAACATAACCAGGCTCCCAGCGAAAGAGAGAATGATCTAGTGAATGTGGAAATTTCATAGGTTGAAAGAGGGCCAACAATTGCCGGAAGCAGTAGGCCAGATGTGCTAGGGTCTAGTAGAGGGGTTGTTCCACAAATGGAGGCAATGGAGTTTGGACCTATGATGAACATGATGTTGGGGATGGCTCAGACATTACAAGATCTTCTCCAGGCACAAAGGAGGTCAATTGGAGATTCCACACCATAGGCTGGACCTCGTGAACCAGAGTTGGCCAGAAGGCAGAATAGCTCAAGAAACTATGCAGTGGACTTGGGATAGATGATACAACAATAGCCTGGACTAGAGCCAAATATGAAGATGTTTCATAACATGAAGCCTTCGACCTTCCAAGGAGAGAAGGATCATAAGTTGTGGATGAGTGGATCATAGGAATGAAAAAGTTCTTCACCTACATGAGGTGTCCTAAGGGGCACAAAGTACCGTATGCAGTCTATAAATTGGAAGAAGATGCTGTATGATGGTGGAACATGGAGAAGCATACAATACCTGGTGATGGGATGAATATGACATGGGAGGATTTTAGGGATAGATTTCTCCATTGATATGTGACAACTAGTGAGAGGGCTAGGAGGGCAACAGAATTTATGTCCTTATATCAGGGAAAGAGGACGGTTGAAGAGTATGATGAACAATTCAGATCTCTAACTAGATTTGTGCCTAGGAGGGCTTGAGATTATCTATTAGGCGAGATGTGGCTCCCTTTATGTTGAAAAAATATGAGGACATCTTGGAGAGAGCCAGAGTGGCAGAAAGAGAGGAAGAGGAATATAATAAGATCAGGGATAAGAAGTGGGGAGGCAAGGATAATGGCCAAGAATGTAGGCAAAAGCTTAGAACCAACTAACCTAATGATGGACCTCCAAAGAAGGTATGTTATAATTGTAAGAAACCTAGCCGCCTTGCTGCATAGTGTACATCTGAGAGGTAGAGGCAGGGAGAGCAGAGGGGTAGACCCGCTCTAAGATAAAATAGAGAGAGAGCAAGGTCCAATGGGCCCAACTACTTGTTTTTCTTGTGGAGAGCCTGGGCACATCAGGCCAAATTGTCCATACTTACAACAGGGAGATAAGAGGATGTCATAGCAACCCATGCATGGTGGAGCTCAGATGAGAGGCAAACCAAAGGCCATTCATATGAGGAGTAGAGGCAGAATCAAGCACTAGGGCATCACTATGATGGGCAGAGGTAGAACCAAGCACTAGGAAGACCATATGATGGGTAGAGGTAGAACCAAGCACTAGGAAGACCATATGATGGGTAGAGGCCTCAAGTTGCAGTAGTTGTTCAGGTAGCTAACGTGCAAGAGGCTCAGGCATTGGAGAATGTGGTGACAACTAACCTTTATGTTTGCGATTATATGACTTGTGGGTTATTTGATCCTAGGGCATCTCAATCTGTTTCTTTTGTATTTATGAATAGAATTGGATTGGCTAAGTATCCTATGTGTCATGATGTGAGAGTGTCTACACCATTTAGAACAGTTAGTGTAGCATCTAATATAAGCTATGAGATCACCATAAAATAGGCAGTTTGTGGTTGATTTGATTGTGCTAGACATGGAGGGATTGGATACAATTTTGGGTATAGACTGGTTATCCAAATTTGAGGACAAAGTAGACTGCAAGAGTAAGCAGGTGACTTTGAAGGTTCCAGATGAAATTGATATTATTTTTAGGAGTTTGCCTAAAGGTGGAGTGCCTAAATTCATCTCAACAATGGGAGTAATGAGTTTAGTGCAAAAGGGGTGTGAAGCCTATTTAGTGTCTGCAGTGGATGCTTATTCTGAGCATCGACTATTGGAGGATATCCCCATTATTTGGGATTTTTTGGATGTATTTTTGGAAGAGTTGCTAGGGTTACCCCAGAGAGAGAGAGAGGTGGAGTTTGGTATTGACCTCTAACCTAGAGCTAGGACAATATAGAGAGTTTTGTATCATATGTTGCCGGTGGAGATGGCGGAATTGAAAGAACAATTGCAATAGCTAATGGATAAAGGGTTTATTTGCCCTAGTGTGTCAGCATGATGGGCACCAATGTTGTTTGTGAAGAAGCATGATGGTAGTTTGAGACTGTGTATCGACTATAGAGAGCTAAATAAGGTTACTACTAAGAACAAGTATCTATTACCTTAGATAGATGATCTGTTGGATTGGTTGCAAGGAGCAAGGATATTTTCCTAGATTGATTTGTAGTCAGGGTATCGTAAGATGAGGGTAAAGGTTGTGGATGTATCTAATACTGCATTGAGGACCAGATATGGGCACTACAAGTTCTTAGTGTTGATGTTTGGGTTAACCAATCCTCCAACAGTGTTTATGGATTTGATGAACAAGGTGTTCAGACCCTATCTTGATTAGTTTGTGGTGGTTTTCATTAATGATATTTTGATATACTCTGAGAATAAAGAAGAGCATAAGTAGCATTTAATGCTAGTATTGCAGAAGCTTAGGGAGGAAAGGTTGTATGCTAAATTAAATAAATATGATTTCTGGATGAACAATGTTGCCTTCTTGGGATATGTAGTATCAATAAATGGTATTTCTATGGATCCTCACAAGATAGAGGCAATAGTGAATTAGCTAAGGCCGACTAAAGTGATAGAGGTGAGGAGCATTTTGGGATTAGGTGGTTACTACAGGAAATTCATGGAAGGATTTTCCACTATTGCAGTACTTATGACCAAACTAACCCGTAAGGGGAGTCAATTTGATTAGACAAACAAGTGTGAAGAAGCGTTTCAAGAATTGAAGCGGCATTTGGTAGAAGCACCAGTGTTGATAGTGCCATCAGGCTAAGGTGGATTTATGGTGTACAGTGATGCCTCTAAGAATGGACTAGGATACTTATTCATGCAGAATCATAATGTTATAGCATATGCTTCTAGGCAGTTACGGCCACATGAGAAGAACTATCCAACACATGATCTAAAGTTAGTGGCAGTAATCTTTGCATTAAAGATTTGGAGATATTACTTGTATGGGGAGAAGTGTGGCATTTATATTGATCATAAGATTTTGAAGTAAATTTTTACACAAAAGGAATTAAATATGAGGCAGAGATGGTGGTTAGAGTTACCAAAAGATTATGATCTGGAGATTCATTACCATCCAGGGAAAGTGAATGTGTTGGTTGATGCATTAAGCAGAAAGTCAGGTAGTAGTATGGCTTGCATGATTACGCAGAAGGTAGAACTGTTTGAGGAATTGCGAAAATTGGACCTTCATGTGTGTATGGAAGGGATGGTGGCATAGGTGTGTCAGTTGACTATTCAGCCCACCTTAATAGATGAGATTAAGAGGGCTTAGGAAGAAATGGTAGATGAGGAGTTTCAGAAGATAAGAGAGAGAACTCGGAATGGAGAATTGATGGATTTTCTAGTGGCTCAAATGATATTCTAAGGTATAGGAATCGGCCAGCAATTCCTAAGGATGCAACTATAGTGCAGAAGATATTGGAGGAGGCTCATTATTCACCTTACATTATCACTCTGGGGAGCACAAAGATGTATAATGACTTGAAGACACACTATTGGTGGATTGGTATGAAAAGTAATGTAGCTCAATGCATTGCTAAATGTATGACCTACCAAAAGGTAAAAGCAAAACACCAAAGGCCAGGAGAATTATTATAGCCTATTAAGATCCCTGAGTGAGAGTGAGAAAATATAACTATGGACTTTATTATGGGACTACAATGTACTCTGACAGGCTATGACAACATATGGGTGATTGTAGATAGATTAACTAATGTAGCTCACTTGTGCCTATAAAGACTTTATATAGTCGAGAAGTATGCCTGGATATATCATAAGGAAATTGTAAGGTTGCATGGAGCGCCTAAGTCTATTATTACTAATCATGGATCAATGTTTACTTCCAAGTTTGGAAGGCTTTGCACAAGGCTATGGGAACTCGGTTGGATTTTAGCACCACCTATCATCCACAGATAGATGAATGGATAGAGCGGGTTAATAGGCAATTGGAGGATATGTTAAGAGCTTGTGTATTAGATTGGGGCAGACCATGGATAGAGTACTTGTCTTTAGAAGAATTTGCCTATAATAATAGTTGTCACTCAAGCATTCAGATGACTCCGTTTGAGGCGCTGTATAGATAGAAATGTAGATCACCTTTACATTGGGATGAGGTTGGTGAGAGAGCATTGATTGGTCCTCAGATGGTTGTGGACACTATGGATAAGGTGTGTTAGATTAGAAAGAAGATACAAATTGCTCAATCACGCCAGAAGATTTATGCAGATACGAGGAGGTGTGATCTGGAGTTTTAGGTGGGAGATATGGTATTCATGAAGGTATCTCCTATAAAAGGAGTAGTGCGATTTGACACTTAGGAAAAATTGAGTTCGAGGTATGTGGGACCATATGAGATAGTAGAGTAGATTGTTTGCTTATCAAGTAGCATTACCACCGTCTATGAGTGAGATGCATGATGTTTTCTGTGTATCCTCCCTATGGAAGTATGAGCCAGATTTATCCCATGTGTTGAGACTAGAGGACATTCAGGTTGTGAAAAACTTGTCATATGTTGAGAGGCCAATTAGAGTACTAGATGGTAAGGAGAAACAACTCAAGAACACGGTGATTCAACTGGTAAAGGTGCAATGGAGCAATCACACTGAAGATGAGGCAATTAGGAGCTTAAAGAGATGATGAAAGCCAAATATCCTTTTCTTTGGGATGAAGCTTGAAGTTTTGAGGATGAAAATTTTTTATAAGGAGGGTGGAATGTGACATCCTAGGTTTTTGAGGTGATAAAGTTTCTTGAATAACAATTTTTAATATGATTAAATGCATGATTTATACTAAATAAGTGAATGCATTATTATGTGATTAATCATGTGTACGGTTGGGTGCATATGTATAGTTTGGATAGTAAATTGTGTATTAATGCATATGGGATATTTGATTTTAATGGGATTTAAATTGAATAAATTAACACTTCATGAGATGGGTAATGATATGCTTATGTAGCCAAATTTGTGGAATTTTAAGAGGAAATAATTAAATTTTCATAAAAGAGAAAATTTAAATTTTGAAAAGGAGACTTTAATTTGTGGCCAATTTTTGACCTAGATGGAAGCTGAATTAGAAAAAAATTATTAAAAGTTGTAGATCTTGAAATTATCTTTTTAACACATCAAAAATCATCTAATTTGGATACTAGACGCAAAAGTTATGATCAATGCACCAAAAATGCTCTATATGGGTGAAACAATTATAAAAATAACAAAAATTATCACTTTATTAAAATTTTTGATGTATATGAGGGATGATTTAGCAAATAGAGTTAACATTAAAGTTATATTCCTTGAAATTATCTATCCAATGGAATAAGAATCACTCAATTTGGAGTTTGTATGAGAAAATTATAACCAAATTACCAAAACTATTTTGGGTGGACAAATTAAGAACGCCCATGTAAGCAAATTTTCTTTTAAAAATCAATTGACATATATGTGCACATGATAAAATCGAAATTGGGATAGAGATTATTTATATATTTTAGTATTTTTAAGGATGGATAGTTAATTGATAATTAACTTGTTAAATTAGGGTCCAAAATGTGTGAATTAGAGATGCATATGAATCGAAAAGATGGTGCACCATTGGAGGACCAAGCCTAAACCCTAATTCTATATTTCATTATTCCCACACCCCCACTCCTCTCTCCCATTCACAACTAAGAGAAAATAGCTAATTTCCTAAGTCCTTCATGTCCCTATTTCCATTGAAATTTGATGATTCAAATTTTAAATCCTCGCAAGTGCACTTACGTATAGTAGTATAGTGTGCAATGCAAGGGTCAATCCTATAGGGAATATTGAAACTGATTCAATTAACTTTGGTTACTTACTTGTCACTATTTTAAAGGAATGTGATTTAATCTAAGCAATTATGGATGATAACTTGAATAAACTAGTAGAAATCACATAGCTATGGGTAATGTAGGTGAGATCAACAAAGTGCAAGGGTCTAGGGATCCGATTTCACCCCTCAATGATACTCGTTGCTATTTGGATGCTAGATTCAATATATAACTTGGCTTCATTCTATCTAATGTGATATTATTACCATTAGGTGTACGGGTTTAAATCAAGTATTTCTACTCATTCCAATTACCTATGGGGTGTAGTGTAATTGAAGTGAAAATCCAATCCATTAAGCTTTAGAACACATGAATCAAATAGGATGGTTTAGCATAAGGTGTGTACCATAATCACCTATCCTTTTCATTCAATGGTGCTCATGATTTTGCATATGGTGTGTGCCTTAACCATGCTAGATAAGAAATATGATTTGTAATATTGGTGATCAAGTAATCTATCAAATCAAATGAAAGCAAATAACTCAATGAATGAAAACAATTGATTTGCATTAAAGAGCCAACACTCCCAACTAACAAAATGTATCAGAGAGGGTTACATCTTCACCCTACAAAGAAAGATTTAGTGCATAATTAAAAAGGAAATAACTCCTTTCACAAAACTTAATACAATGCAGGTCATCTTCTCCCTTTTATAATAAGATTTAAACTTCAATCTTGTGTAGTTGCCTCTCCAAATTGTTTCTCTGCCTCCAAACCTTGCCAAAAAGTTCCCAAAAATGTGCCCTCACTTCAATTTTATACCCCCATCCATTAGGTTTGAGCATTTGCACAAGTCAAAAAGATCCGAAAATTCACGATTTCTATCTCCAGCACCTTGCCGCAACAGGGAGTCTCTGCCACATGAAGATTTGAAGAATATAGGTTCTTTGCTATGTAGAAGAATGCCTTGCCATGGCAAGATGTTGTCATCTCAAACACCTCTTATACAGATCATGCTTTGCGGTGACAAGGAGATGCCTTATCGCGGCAAGATGTTGCTATCCACTAAACTGCTGCCTTTGTTGATGTTTTACAAGTTCTTTTTTCTTTCCAACTTTGAGCATCATCTTTATTTAGTTTTTCTCTTCTTTTCCCATATTCAATCCACCTAGAAGAATCAATAAATTCATGTTAAATTCATCTAAATTTATCAAGGATTCACAATTAAATAAGTTTGAACATGCATTATATAAGTGAATGAAATTCACCTATCAAAATTACATGGGAAAAACTTAGATTTTAATGCACATCAACCCCATGAAATCAAAGCTCTTGATTGCAACCCTTTTGGACATGTTTTAAGGTGGAAGAACCTGCTCTTTTGCTTAATCAACTGCTACAACTTGTGGGAATTGAGGATTCAAGGAGGAAGACATGATTAGAGGTGGTAATCAATGTCTAGAATCAAGGTAAATCATTTTCCCCAAATTCTATTTGCATGATTTCATTTTAGGGCAGCAATATGTGATCTGTGGGCATGATCTAAGGGCCAAATCTGCATATCAATTAGGGATTTTGATGGGGAGATGATTAATTAAAATTTTCAGCAAGGTTATGGTGAATTTGGGATGTGATTATCTGCCAAATACTACTGTTCACGAAATGGACTGCAATAGGTGTGGCATGATCATCAATTTGGGGCATGTTTGGGATGTTTATGATGCATGGAATGTACGTGAAGTTTAACTGATGATTTAATTTATATGTTATATATTTTGCAAAAAAAAAAAGATCAAATGTTGCTAAAATTTTTTTACTAGATCATGCCTATAAGTTGCTTGATAAAATGCCTAAGTGAAGGGCTATTTAATGTGCATTGATGTTGGGGCTATTTCCAAATGAATTTTTATTGATAATTGGCATGTTTATGTTATCATTATTGTGCTAATTATGTGAGATTAAGGATGTGCATGATGGGAAATGAGTTTTCTATCATGCATATTGCTGAAATTTTCAAATTAGTGTCACGTAAGAGTAGTGTATGATGCATTGTCACCATAGAACTATATGGAATGAATGGGCAGGTTGTATAATAGACTTAGGCTTTAATTTATCAAGTTAAATTGCCAATTATGATGCCAAATTAGTGGTCAATAGATGGATTAATGAAGGGTGCAAGTTAAATAGATTGTATGATGTTAAAAGTTGCAAATTACACATGTCTATCAAGCATTCAATGAAATTCCTCAATGAGAACAAAGTGGAATTGGAGAAAATGGATTAGGACTTTAATTGACCATTAAGGGATAAATAAAATAGATTATTTAGTGTCCCAATTTTATGATTAAAAGTAATATGAAAAAATGGGTAGCTATGGTAACGAGTTAAGGTGTTTGGATCAAGTGGAATACATGTTGTAAACTACCCTTAAAAACGGATAGCTATATGCTAGGTTTGTGACAACTCAAAGATGGGTTTATTTGACTTAAATTAGTGAAATAATTGCTAGTATAATTATCAAGGTTAAGGTCCTTGATGTTTCATGAATTTTGACATGAAAGGATGGTTTGTAGTCCATCATTTGATAGGTTGGAAAAGAGACCAAGCTGAAAATTTCAAACCCTTAAAAACTAAGTTGGAAATGATGCAATGAAATTGCTTTTGATGTTTACATGTTTACTTAATTAGGTAATAAGTAATGGGATATGGGAAATGATGATTTAGACCCTAAATATCCAAAGGTATAGATGGGTGAATTTCAGTTAGGAATGCATATGGTTGAGTTAGAGCTTTAGTAGTTGTTTTAGAATGCCAAAAGTGATACATGTAATGTTTGTAGGATTTTTTTTGGACCATGAATTAGAAGGCAGTGATCGAATTGAAGGTTGTGGATTCATTTTAAAGTGAGGTAAGTAGGATTCTCTCGAATTTATGTGTGGTTGAGTGTGACTAATATGATGGCATATGGGTACCGTGTTTTATCGTATATGTTGATGTTTAGTGATGTATTTATGGAACTACTTTTATTTCAGTTTAACCATATGTATTGATGTTGAAATTTTGATTTAATACTTGTTGTGTTGAGAATGGTTATGCTGATGTAATATGATGTGTGTGGTTATGATATGGCATCAGTGTGCATGTGGTTGCATATTCGACAAACGTAATTGCCTGTGTGGCTAATGAATTGCCTATGTGGAATGAGGATGGCATGTGTGGCCAAGAGAATGCCTGTGTGACATGTAAAGCTTATGTGGCTAAGTGATGGCCTTAGTGGCATCTGATGTGTTATACTTGTGTATTTTCATGATTATGAGCATGCTTTGACTGAGTGCTACATGATTTCATTGGCATGAGTTGATCTGTATAACTTGATGTTTGATTTATGTTATGTTACCTCTATTCCTACTTGCCAACTTTGCCTGAAATCACCCTTTTTCTATATTTAAGATGTTAGGTATGATAGAGGAGCCTAGCCGGGGGTTGGTGCCTAAAATGGGAACTAGCAGTGATGGAGTAACATTCTTTATTTAATTCTTGATTATTTATTGAAGAGAGATTATAGAGGCTTATGTGACTTGTCATTTATTAATTTATTATTAGTAGATGATGTATAAGGAGAGGTTTAAATTCTCATTATTTATTAATTATTGATCTTAGCTATTGTCATACTATAAGACTTATAGCTGGTCCATGGGACTCTAGATGTGGGAGGATTTGTGGATGTATATGGTGTATGTGGATGATCGGATGTATGTATAAGTTTAGAAACCCTTGTATTTTAGGGGAAACTTTGCTGGATTTTTGATAGGATCTTTCTCTAAAATTTAAGTAAGTATCTCCTTGAATTTAGGAGTGTTACAAGAGGTCAAGTTGGAGGATCTAAAGTTTTGCACAGTGAAGAAGGGATTGCTTCTAGTGCTACTTCTCCTTCCTAGTCTTAGGCCACAAAGGGTGGTAACCTAGGAAGTTTGACTTTGGATTTCTATGAAGATGTTTCTTGTAATCTCTGAAGAATATGATATTTCTTATAGATCTTCATTTGAGCTCTTTTCTTCTTCTTCAGAAACATCATGAGATTAAGTAAATTCATCAGAAGAACTATCTCTAATTCAAAACATTATAACCACTACTCTATCCACTTTACTTCCCTTCTATGAACTTTCCTCTACATACATCAGTTTTTTAGTTTCTCTGTTCATGATCTCTATTGCACATATGGAATTTTCTCTTGTTTGTCACTTTTGCATTGGCAACATAGGATGAAGATAAGTTAAATAAGCACTACTACTAATAGTAAGTTAAATTAAAAGGGGGTTTCTATAAGGTTCTAGTAGATTTTCAATGAATTTTGTGATAAATGTTTGCTAAGTTTGGTTAATAGATAAGAATGCCAGCAAAGAATATTTTAATTCTTGTGTGAAGATGAGATTTACTCTCATGAATAGTAGTTTTGGAAGTTTAAGAAGATAATCAATAGGACTTGAAAATACAAACCCAGAGATGATGTGGCAAAGTCTGGAAACATATTTTTGGAAATGAAGGATTATGTCTGAAAGTGAGATTGAGCGAAGTCCAAACGTAACTTAGGACATGAATAGCTATGTATAGAAAAATCTGTCTGAAATGCTTTAATTGATAGAGCATACATACATTTATGGCATTCAGTATTTAAGATATTCATTCAAATCAGATAAAGTATAAAGTGATGATCAAGATGTTTTCATTATGCGAATGGATCTTTCATGCATAGTTCTCTTCTAATCATACAAAATCTCTCCTCTGAGAGCGGTTTATTCAAGATGTCTGCTAACAATTTTTTAGTTGGTACCTATTCTAAGGAAACATTATGATTTTGGACATGATCTCTAATGAAGTGATACCTGATTTCTATATGCTTAGATCTAAAATGCATAACAGGATTCTTGGTCAAATTTATCGCGCCAGTATTATCACATCTAATGAGCATATTAGCAAAATTTAAACCATAATTTCTAAGTTGCTGTTTCATCCAAAGAATATATGCACAATAACTTCCAACTGTAACATATTCAGATTCAAAGGTTGATAGTGCAATAAATGTCTACTTCCTGGAGAACCATGATATGATCATGTTTCCAAGAAATTGATAAGTTCTTGAGGTACTCTTTCTATATAGTTTATATCCAGCAAAGTCAGCATCAGAATACCTAATTAATTCAAATTTTGAACCTTTATATACTATAAACCGAGATTTGGAGTGTCTAACAGGGATCTAAAAATTCTTTTAATAGTAATAAGATGTGATTCTTTAGGATATGAATGGAATCTAGCACACATACATACACTGAACATAATGTCTGGCCTACTAGTAGTGAGATACAATAGAGATCCTATCATACTTTTATAAAGTTTTTGGCAAATAGATTTACCTTTTTCATCCTTGTCTAATTTGATGAAAGTGCTCATTGGTGTTCCATATTATCTCCCATCTTCAAAATTGAATTTCTTTAACAGTTCCTTTTTGTATTTAGCTTGGTGGATAAAATTTCCTTCCTTTGTCTACTTTACTTGTAGTCCCAAGAAGAAATTTAATTCTCCCATCAAACTCATTTCAAATTCTTCCTACATAATCTTAGAAAATTCTTCACAAAGATTTTTATTAGTTGCTCCAAATACAATCTCATCAACATATATTTGAACAATGAGAATATCTTTCATAGCATGCTTAATGAAGAGAGTTGTGTCTACTTTACCCCTTGAGAATCCTTTTTCAATCAAAAATATACTTAACCTTTCATACCATGCTCTAGGAACTTGCTTTAATCCATACAGGGCTTTCTTGTGCTTGAACATATGGTTGGGATCATGAGGATCTTCAAACCTAGGGGGTTATTCCACATATACTTCTTCATTAATAAAACCATTCAAAAATGCAGATTTGACATCCATCTAGTAAAGTTTAAAATTCATGAAAGATGCGAATACCAACAACATTCTTATGGCTTCTATTCTAACAAAAGGTGCATATGAATCATCATAATCAATCCCTTTTTCTTAACAATATCCCTTTGCTACTAGTCTTAATAACCAATCTAGATTCATCTAGTTTGTTCCTGAAGACACATTTGGTTCCTATAATTAATTGGTGATTTGGTCTTGGAACTAAAGTCCACACATCATTTGTTTTAAATTGCTCCAATGTAACGCCCCGCCCTCCTGGGGTCGTTACTCCACTTTACACCATAAATCCACATGATTATACTATGATTTTTCCACCTCCAGGGTGGGTTACTTTGATATATATAGATATATTGACCTAAGTTCTATAGAAAATTGGACA
>JAYJMB010000251.1:6783-18299 GCA_036873735.1 Pouteria campechiana
GGAGGGATGCGTAGTCGATGGGCAGATTCGTGGGTGGCACTGTTGCAGTTGGCGGCAGATTCATGGCAGTTATGGCAGTCAATGAATGGGAGTGGATGCAGTCGACAAATGGAAGTGAATGCACAGCTGCAGAGAGTGAAATGGGAGTAATGATGATAAATGGTCATTTGGATTAGGCCATTAGGGATTTAGCCATTTAAGGTTTTATTGTATTTGGGTTTTTACCGGGTCACTAATAGGTTGGGTTACCAAGTTGGTGGGTTGGACAACACTCAACCCATGACCAACCCATTTACTTATCCAGGTTATATTCAAGCCATCTATTGTTCTCAGAACAATAATTAGCTTTTGGATGATAGTTTCTCCACCGAATATATTTTTTATGCTAAATAATCCAATCAATGTTTACAGCATAGAGGGAATTGTCAAATAATTTGGACAAAGCATGTTGCCACATTGGTTAAGATACCAACAACTTATCAGTAAAATGTCTTGAGTAGTGCAATAACATTCATGGAAGGACTCTATAGACTGGTATGCATTGGTATATGAGAAGTTTCTATTTCAAAATCTATACTAAAACTATATACAGACACATTCATTTAATTTGCATTTCTCACAAACTATACACTTTGTTTTTCATGCTTCACATTGCCAAGTTATAAATCTTTGCTTTTGTTGGCTTTTATTTTTAATTTTTTGTTTCTTTATTGCACTGTTTCTACTTTCAAGGACACCCTTGTTATATTTTCCTTTTATCTTTGCGTGTAACAAAACAAGACAAATCTCATATCTCTTACGTTGTTCTCAAAGGCTAACTAGATTTCTTTTAATTGTTTTTTTCCTTTTTTTTTTCTACAGCCTGTCCTTGATGGTTCTGTGGATCGAAGTACTATGCAAGTCTTTGTGAAGTAAGTCCTTGTGTCCATGTTGCCTCATTTAATATATGATGAATAATGAATGTTTCATGTCAACAGCCTTAGGAAGTAGTGGTGAAAGCTTAATCAAGTCGTTCTTGTTTTTGATTTAATAGAATAAGGTAAATCTTGGATAGTAAACAGAGCAGCAGTGCAGAGGTCTCTCTTCTCATGCATGCACACACCACCGCACAACTGCATATGCACACACAAATACACCTGGATAGCCAACAAGCACACATGCAAGCATGCCCCCATGCATGTTCTTATTCCGCTATGGCACAAGATGTCAAACATATGAAGTGCATCCTAATTATGTTGATGCGTTTTCATTGAGCCCTTTTGAAGTGCTGCCAAGTGATTTTGCAGCAGATCTCTTGGTTATGGTATTTGTTTTGCTCTTACAAGTTCCAAACCCATCAACATGAGGATATGAATGATACATAAATGACAAGCCTTCCTTCTGGGTCACCTTGCAAATCCTAAAGGATTCATTGAAAACTCTGTTATGGCTGGTGCAACGGAAGAAACACATAAAGCTAATGAGACCCACAACTGCAATTTGGAACGTGTTTGGACACAGTGAAGTGGGCAGTTAAATGCAATGGAAATGTAAATAGTAAATTGATATGATATTTACCCCGACTTACCTGTAACAACCTTATTTTTTTCTCATTGTCATCTATACTTTAAATTACCACCCTTTGTCTAATGTTATTTTCTATCATGTTGATATTGTTTATGTTCCCATCTCTATTTCTTTTTACATTTTCCACTGTCTAAAAACACTTGAAAAGAAGTGAGAACCCTGCAACTATTTCATATCTTTCCTTCTGTTATGGGATGGGTGGGCCTCAATGAAAACATGTTTATATGTATTAGCAGAAGTTTTAGTCTGTAGATGCTCCTAACTTCTTTAGGAGATCTTAGAAAAGAAGATTAAAAGAGAAGATCCTTTTATTAGAAGTTAATTATATAAATGAAATCTTTTCTGCAAGGATTTCATGTACTGGGGGTGGAGGGCAGAGGAATGCAATATTCTTGAACTCTTTCTGTACCAATCTGTGATTCCTAAAGTTACTCAAGCATTGAGATGGGAGCAAATACTCTCAATAAGCAGCCCCACCCCACCCATTTGGTCTTATAATCCCTGTGAACACACATAGCAACTGGCAACAGGTCCAGAGCTGGGCATCTCATTTGTAATCATTGTACTTCATGCCCAACATGCATCACTTTATTCATTTCTATCTTTTTTTTGATCTTTTTGAAACGCCAGTCTTTATTCAATTATGCTTCCCATTTTAATTTTTCATACTGTTTGATTACCTGATCCTTCTGTGAGACAAAATATGTTCCTATAAAAAATTTTATAAGAAAATTGATTTCATCAAATATAAGTTTTTGCCTTTGGATTAAGGAATTCTCTGTAATTTTCAGTTTTAAGGATGCATCTTATAGTGGAGGCAGCAACATCACATTCAAAGGAACTCTTGGAGACAATTCTTCTTTCAAGACAAGGCTCTTTCAAGGAGCATTTCCTTTGGAAGATCAATCACTCCACATAATATATTCTGTAAGAAACCCCATCCATGGCATGACCCACATAGCAAACAATCAGCCCCAGAATAAGTCAAAGCTTGATCCAAGAGTGACTACTAAATGCCACCATGTTTCTCACAACCTTCAAGAGCCTGTGCAAGCAATAGTTTGCAGAGGAATTATAGTCTCAATGTCAGGACATGTATGGTTTTTCAAACCTTCGAGTGGGAATTATGGTTCAGTATTCACCCCACAATGGCTAATACTGGTCCAAAATCTCTCTTTGGAAGAAGATTAGTCTCTGAATGTGGGATAGAAGCATGAATTTTATAAAAGTTTTGATTGTTGGGGAAAGAAGAAAAATTGCATCACTAAAAATACTTAATGAAAGCTTTTTCAAGCATTTGTGATCTGTTATGTTATACCAAATCAATCTTCTAATAACTGAACTGGAATTCCTCTTTAGTTTTTAAATCAGCCCACTGTGGTTACGGTGGACACATTGTTGTCTCACGAATCATTATACCTGATAGTGATCATTCAGGGAAAGATGGACATCATTATTTCAGTCCCACCAATATGAGGCCAACATTATAACTCCTATTCTTCAAAATATTAGTATATAGCAAGTGAATGAACCTTAATATTCATTATCTTTTAACGGCATCATTTTCCTTCCCCTAGTTCAAGGTTTTAATAGTGTGTAACATTCTCAGGCCCAAGTAGCAGAACCTGTGTAACTGTGGTTCATATTTTGCTTTCCCTCGAACTACATTTTGACCCTAATTGACATTCTAATTTAGGTGAAATCAGATGGGAATTCTTTGTTGGGCATTTCTCTTGGATTCTCAGGCATGAATGGAAAGGTGTCAATCCTCCTTGCACCTGGCGGATCTAACTTTCTCCCCACACATAATGAAATAAATAAATTCAGTAAAGTCATCACACCAGTTCAACTTACAGACCCGCAAGATGGAGGGTGGGTTGTCCAGAGTAGTGCCATCAACATGGAAGGTTACACTTTAACTGACATTCAGGTTGTCTGCTACAAGAAGAGAAAACCTGAGCTACATGGATCCACATCGGCTGATGATAGCTCTGAAAATAATATTACTCCATTCACAGCATCTTCAAACTTTAGTGCATTGCTTGGCCACATTACCATCCGAACCTCTAAGCAAGACATGGTGTTCCCACCTGCTTCTTCATGGGATGTCATGAGTAAATATGTATCATGGGGCTCAGGTTCCCAAGGGAGCAAGACTTTGAGTGTTATGGTTATTTGGCACTTGAAGAATGGAACTGTAGATGAATCAGTGTTTATGGAGTATAATGTCTATGTCAAGAAAACTGCCAAAAAAGCTGTTGAAGGCGCCAGTCAACCTATTGGAGAAAGCAAGGAATTTCTTGGAGTGGCGAGAGTTCAAGCCTTTTATGTGTCTGATCTGGTTGTTCCTTCAGGTGTTTCAAGTCTCAAATTCATAATTCAGGTGTGCGGCATTGATGGATCAATCCAGAAGCTGAGTGAGTCTCCAGCACTGCTATTGAATGTTGAAGCTTTATAACAGCCACGTAGTCGGGAATGAAATGGTAAATGCTCAGGTGATCTCTGCTTGAGGATGTGACTCTAGCTATCCTTAAAACACATTCCTTGTGCAAGTGACTTCTTCAACAACTGAGCATGCTCTAGAAACCAGGCCCATTGGGACAGGTGGATCATTCTTGGTATTTAGAAACTTAACATTAGAACTACGCATGGTAACCCAATGATTGGACAGCTGGGTTCATGTTGCCATGGTGGCCCCATCAGGTAAATCTTCTGGGTTTCACTTGTATCTTTCGCAGGCATTGGCATGCTTGTTTAATTGTCCCGCTATCCAACAAGTTTGTCCCAATGTATTATGGGATAATTTATATGCATCTTTCAATAAAACCTTTGATCTTGGCAATAGCCAGTACTTGTGATTTTAGACTTCTGGTTTCATATTCCATCATTGTTGCAAAGCTTCCAGGTTCAGGAAGTCTCAGACTCTTTGGGAATGATGAGTGGTACTAGAAATTTTCAAATGGATCATGAGACTTGTAATTGCAAAGCATCCATCATCTCTTCACCTTTTGCAATTTAGTTTCTTAATTTTGTCTAGCAATTGTGGAATCACAAAACCTCAGATGGGCATACTGATAAAAATGCCCTTGCCAATTTTTTCTTTTCTACACCACTATGATCAGCTTCCATGAACCACCACTAGCACCACATGTTTCTCCTAATCACAATCTGCAACCTTCTTTTTCCAGCCTAACCATTATCGTGACCACATTTTTAAGTCTCCAACACAACTGTAATCCTCTTCTAAAATTTCATGTTGTTGACTTGTTCTTCGTACGTGTTAATATTTGTGCACTTTTTTTTAATACATGCATGCAGTAATGTATTTATGAATATTTGATCTCTCCTTGTCTTCTCCATTTAAAATTCAAAATTTCAAAGCATCATTTTGAGTTTTAACCATTTAAACTCAAAAAAGGTTAATGTATTTGAATGAAGATATTTACTTTTATTTAGCTACATTTGTTGTGACTAGCATTACACAAATTATGTGAAAATTTAGTCTGATTGAACCAAATTCTAATTGCAACCCTACCTCTAACCATGTTCCCCCCGGCCATTATTGTCTATCATCAACAAAACTATTATCAATACTAGTGTTCTTAAAATTAATATTATCGTTGATATTATTGACGATAATATCGTTTTAGGTCTTCACTGATATGATAAATGTACTCAAAAAGAAATTATCTATGATTTCCCAAAAATATTGATATTATCTATGATAATATCGATTTTATTGAATTTATTAGAAGAAAAATGTCGATATTATCGCGAGTGCATGAGAGATAATATTGATTTGGATGCTATCTTTCCTTGTATTCCTTTAAAACTTATTTTCTTTTCTCAAAACCTTTATTCTGATACAATATAGGAAGATTCAAAGTTGAAAAACTTGTATTTTTGGGCATTAAATCTGAATTTTTTTATTCACACATCCAAAGACTACATAGGTACAAAAATTCATTTTTGACCAACTTTTTGTTGCTTATTTTCTTTGAAATTAATTTTTTACATTATAGATTTGATTAGTATAGATTTTAGCTCTATTATATAATAGATTTTGGAATTTTTGTTGAATTTAAGGATGGACTTGTCATTTGAAGAAAATCCTCAAATTGTTTGAAAAATCCTTCATAGGCATTAACATGGTAAATTTAACAATTTTAAGTGATTTGTAGTTGAAAAATCTATGATGTTTTAACTTGAAAAAAATTAGGGATTTTGGGGAAAAAACCTGAATTGAAAATTATATGTAAATGCATTATTTTGATACTGATGAAAAGTTAAAAGAAAGTCTATAGTGCTATTTTCAGCATATATTTCTAACCTCATATTTTGCTATTATTTTTTAAAATTAATTTTAATTAATTTATTTATTAAAATAAATTAATAATTTAAATTGTGTTTCTAGCCCTTCTGTTTGTGTATTTGCATTTCTCATATATGTTTATTTATTCAATGGTGGCCTTTTTAGTCTATTTTTTGTTCAAAATATTTATTTGTATTTATAATAATGTATTAAAAGGTTTCATTCAAAATTTCTTATTTTTTCTCTATTTTTTAATTTTTTTTGTATTTTTCGATTGTGTTTCCTAAAAAAATGATAATATCTCTATTAAATTCGATAATATCTTTTTTCAAAGCCACTAATAAATAAATATTTATCGATATTAAAATTACAAACATTGATCTATTGCCAATTCTTGCATCCACTATCATTAGCACATTTTACTTCATTAATTACCCAACACGATGATAACTTTCATTTAAAAATAGAAGAAACAAAATAGTGATGACATCGGTTATTTGGCAGTAGTGGTGGTCATTGATGAAAGGCATGTTGTCTCTTTACCTATTCATGGCTTCTATTTATAGAAGTGTTGCAAATGTCAGAAAAGCTTAATGCATTAAGATGTGAAAACTAGGAAGCTGGTGGCTTTGAAACTTCCTTTATATTTTATTTATATAAATTCCATGGTGCCGATATAATATGGCTTAATATTGGCAATAGTTTTTGGATACTAAAGCACGATTCTACTGATCTTGCATGCAACTGTGCAAGGAGAAACACGTGCCAAAATCTTCAGGGTAAATTATACTTGCCTGAAAAATCAGTCCGTCGGACAAGCAAGATGTACCATGTGATCTGATAGATTTCTTGGTCTTTTAACAATTCTTCATTTTCTTCTCATATGAGTTTCTTCTTCCCATCTTTCACCATGGTCTTAAAAGGGCTTGTCACTTACCAGTAATGGATGTTTGAGTCCCATCTCCTAAATAAAGTTTCCTACCATCTCAAATCACTTAGATACACCAAAATGCTTAAAAATCCATTAATCTTGTAGGCACTATTTAGAATATTGAATATCAACTTGAGACAATTACAGATCCATTTGAGTTGTTGAGTTGATTTGACCTGGCCGCACATTACGTAAACCACAGGTAATTGCTTTTGTACTGTGCCATTAACAGCTTCCAATCCTTCATCTTTATATGTTATAGTTCACATCTACATTACTTGGTCGATTCTTTCACCAATAAGACTTGTTGTCAAATGATAAGTCCATCTTCTTGGTTTCAAATCAACAATTTTTTTTTTTTTTTTTTTAAAAGGAAAGAAAGAAAGCAGAGAAAGGAAGAAAAGGGACAAAGAAAGGGAGGGAAAAAAGCAGCATGTAGCTATCACCAAAAACTACACTTTTTCATATGACGAGTCAAGTACAGGAAAGGCTTTTATAACATGTGATATTCTCTTTCTTGGCAACCCACCGATGCATCCACTTGATTAAAAAAGAAAGCAATGCTTTCCTTGTCTGTGACCTTATGATTGTTGTTGTTTTTTATCTGCACCGGCTGCACTTTAACCTGCAGAAATAGTGTTTCTCCACTTCTATCCATGATTGAACGCAGTGGAAGAAATCCGGTTATGGTAAGATTGAGTTGTGTCTCACTGTGGTGTGTTTGGACATCTAAGCTATCTATTAGATGCGTCTTCCGAGTAGGATTGAGACCAACATCAACCAGTCTATGATTTCAGAGGGATACACAACATGGAAGTGCTCGAAATATTCTCAACATGGGTCTGTCGGTTGATTTAGTAACTGATCCTTCCACTAAATTCTCTCTCAAATGCTGAAAACATGGAGTTTTAAAGATTTAACGGAATCATTATGACAAGTATAGAGAAGTTTGTAAATATGATTTTATAATTGCAAATGTTTGGCCAAATGATGCCACTGATATATTTTCAAAGTACAGTTGGATTTCAGTTGCTCTCCATTTCTATAGTAAAGCTCCCCAAAATCATTTCCTGCTTATCCTTTGTTTTTATGGAAGACTATGATTTTATTATGAATTTTTTTAAAGATTTCTTTTCCTTGTGGAGATTCCCATGCAAGAAACGAGGAAGAATAAGATGCATCAACCAATCATACCATTTCTTTGTGATAACTGATAACACATTTTCATGACTTTGCTCTTGTGATCAGAAGTTCACAAGTAGGCAATGGCTCAATATCAAAAAGGAATTGAACATAAGGTTGTCGAATGTCAAATTTCAATGACTAAGACGGTTCAACCGGAGCAAACAGCTGTCTGTGACTTCCGCACATTCATCCAAACATGTTCACGAGCCATGACAAATACACCATGTGGTGTGTTTTCTCCGAGATAAAAGAGAGGTAAAAAACCCCTTTTACGATTAAAAAGGGATAAAGCTAATTGTTATGTATATATATATATATTTACATTAGTACTTATCTTCTTTGTTTTTTTTTAAACAAAAAGTGTATATATCTTTGGCCTTTCTTTTTTCACTCTTACTTCTTTCTCTCTCATGTCTCTTTTACCTTACACCAAATTCAAGAAGAGTGGGGAGACATCCATGGTGACTTTTGGGCAACCACTTACAGAGGAGGACAGGCCATGGCCATTCTCATCTGCTGTTGGACCCACCAAAAAGCCTTTCACTTTCAGAGCCCATGTTCTGTTGCTTGAGTGGACCACCTAAAAAGTGCATGCACCAAAAGAAACTACCAGCGAAAGTCCACTGCAAAAATATCTTTTGGTCAGAAACGCAATCATGCTACTATGGTCTGTGGGCAAACGTCTCCATAGAATACAGTAGATACTCTTCCTCACAATATTATCTGACATGGGCTAATGCTCTCGTTCTGGTTTGGCCACCATTTTATCGAAACCCAATGTTCAGCATTTTCTTCTTCTTCTTTTTCCTCCCTTTTCTTGTTCTTTTAGGAGTCATTGTAGCTTTAAACATATGGCCCACGGGAGAAAAAGGGAGTGTTTGGGTAATCGATCCGAAAACTTGGGAATCTAACTATTGCCTCCAAAATTTAGCTTGTAGGAATTGTTTTCATGAAGATGCAGAATGTGAGCTTGTTGATGAAAATATGAAGAGTGGTTTCTTCACTTTCCATTGTGCTCTTTCATTCCTTTTTTTTCCCCTCATTTGTTATTATCAATAAAAGTGTTACGATCCCGATTCAACACATTACATTTTAGACATTGCCTTTTTTTTTTTTTTTTTTTTTGTTCACCAAGAACTACATTCAAATCCTCAATCTCAAGGAGTTGTTTTATTTTTTGCTGGGGTTTGAGCTTAACCTTGAGAAACTAAAGAGGGCATTATATTGAATCTGGATCATAATAAACGATAAGTTTAGATCTCTGCATTTTGTGTGGTTTAACAAAACTGTCAATCAAAAAGATCCAAGCATTAGGCCCCAATGTCCCAAAAATACAGTGCAAACACTGTTGAAGAGAGCCCCTAAAATATCATAATCGTCTTTCTTGTGTGGGTGGCTCTAAGCTGATGGACCAATGGCCAACCATGCACGGTGCCGGTGTAGCAGTTTTCATTCAGGAACAAGGTTCGTCTGATTCCTAGACAAAATCTGTCGACATCTATTTACGGGTAAAAAGACAAATCGCCTTAAAAAAAAGGCCAAAGCCAGATAAGTCCAATACCAAGTGTGGTACAAAAGTGCCCAAAGAGATGTTTTCCATTTTACACGTCACATGGATAACAGAAAATATCTTCCAAGCTTCATCTCAGCATCTTCTCAGGAATCCTCTTCACGAAACGGCCCTGCAGACGAGGAATTTCAATGCACCAAGAGAGGACTTATGATTTTGTGATACCGGTCCCAAAGTCATATTATTTTTATTATTTTTATTTTTTTACAGACTTGAAAATCAATGGATTATGAACTTATAAATCAAATTTTGGAATTTTATAAGTATATATTTTTTATTTTTGAAGTTCAGGAGTATTTTTGAAATAAAATTATAAAACTCATTTTATAGGCTAGTTTCACTGTGATTTAAAAGTTTGTAAAAAAATAAAAAATTAATTTTGAGACCAGTCTCACAACTGTTCCTATGAGACTGGTCTTATAAGAACACTCACCTATATAGATAAATATATTTTTATTCATAATTATAAATATACTTAAATAATTGAAATTATAATAAATATATCTATAGATTTATTAAAAAAATCATAATTAAACCAATTCTATTAGCAATTTTCACAATGGTCTAAAATGAATGTTAAAATTATTCCATAATTCATAAATTATCCATTATGATAGTTACTAAGGAGATCAGTACAATTACAGTTTTCTTTTATAACTTTTTATAAGTATATATGCTCATATTTCAAAAACTTTGATATTATGCAGTTACGGCTAGAAGGTTTAAGTATATTTACAAATGCCAATAATAAAAATGTACTCATTTCATTGGGGTTGGCATAATGAAGACTGCATCTCCTAACTCTTGCATACATCTTGTTTTGATGCACCCACTTGATATTCAAACTAGGTAACATGATTTACTTTTCCAGTAATTTTGGCGAGGAAATCAATTTTCTCATAAGCTGGTCAAATTAAGGAAATGGATCTAATTTTTTCTGCTGTCAAATCAGATTTCTTCCAATCTAAAAATATTTTCTTTGATAACCTATCTATCATAATGAAGCTTCACCATGGGTGAATTTGAATTTATTACTGGCTTCCCAAGATGGGATGAGAAGTCAGAAGTGGAACCAACTCGATATGACCAATTGAGAATTCATTAGTAAATTGAGCCCAGCCATTCATTTAAAATGCAATCTAGAATCCTAGAAAATTGAAACTCACCCACCATGAAACTTCCCCACAGTTGGGGAATAGATGTGAATATAAAAAGATTAGAAAAAATAATAATAAATCACCTTGAGTCTTGGTCTTTTCTCTGCATTGAGCTTACGAACTTGGTATCTTATCTTTTTTGAAAATAGCCTGCTTTGGCGCTTCTCTTTATATCTAAGCACTCGAGCTTCTCTTCTTCTCCTCTCTTCTTCCATTATCGGCACATCTCCCATCTTCAACATTGGAACAAACAAGAACTATACATGTTTACAACATTGAAACAAGAAAGAATTAAGTCTGTGTATCGATGCATTTATGGGAAGCTGGTGTGGCACCTTTAGCTCATTGGGCATTGTGAACCTTCAATGCGGATAATTTTGCTCTTTTGGATAAAAATTTCAGGCCATGGGGGCCAAAAAAACCATCCTGGTTAGATGATCCTACAACTTGTAAAAGATGGTTGCCACCAAATGACTACAAAAACACCCCAATTGGTCTTATTTTAATGCAGTTCTTGTAAGAATAGGTTGGCATAAACTTAAGGGCAAACCAAAAATTGAAAAGGGAAAAAATTTCTAATTGAAGTGAAGCCCAAAGGTCAAACTGGTTGTTGGGAAGATTACCATTGGAGGAAACCAGTGGGTCCCGTTTGTTGGACCATCGTGCCTTGCGAAGTATGGCTGACCTGATAATTTTCTCCAATCATCCGGTCAGGATTGTTCAATCCATCATATTTTTAAAATGTGGCCCATCGACGATAAATGCAGGAAATGAACTGTCTGGACTAAACAATGA
>JAYJMB010000252.1:0-18299 GCA_036873735.1 Pouteria campechiana
GGATATTTGTGATATAATTCTTGTGGATTAGTATGTTGTATACAGGATAATGGTGGTAAATTAGGGGAAACTCTGTCAGAATTTTCTCTGAATTTACCACTAGTAACGCTCCACGAAGGAGGGGCGTTACATCCTCTCACCTAGGTGTTGGGTTTCTAATTGAAATAAAATATGAAGACTAGTTTTTTATAAATAACTAACTCATAATCCAATAGGTCAGTCCATCTTTGATAGTTTAAGATGACACGAATATCATATTTACATTTATCAAGAAATCCCAAATCAATCATCTTCTATAAATGCACCAGTCTCCCTAGCATTGATGTATAGAATTTGAACTTCTTATCCTCCCCACCAAAGTAATATGTGTTGGTCCCGAAGTTTAGACAAAACCCAAGATGGGAGGGGTGAATTGAGTACTTAAAAATTATTTCTCAACCCTTTTAAGGATTACAATTCCCTCTTGCAATCAATCACTATATCAACCAATGCACAAAATAAATAAAACACAATAATTTTTATAGTGGTTCGAGTAAACACTCTACTCCACTCTTCCAAGTGAACTTTTCTCTTAGTGTCTTGGGTTCCACTATTCCCAATAACAGAAACACAATAGTATCCTCGACACTCTTCTGGATTCTAGCTCTAAGGGGCATAAAGAAGTGTCCTTGAAACTCTACACTCTTCTGGATTCCAGTTCCAGGGGGCATAAATAATTAGCTCTTGTTTGCACTTAAATAGTCACAGCTCTTCTTGAGTCTAGTCTCCACCACTAGCTCAAGGAACTTTATAAGAAATGAATATCAAAAGTTTAAGCATAGGAATTTCTCAGTAAGCGGATGAAAGTTGAATGCAGAAGTAAATAATCTTTCCAAAGGAAGTTGATAACCTTCAAAGAAAAGTTGAGGAAGGTTTGAATGTAAGGCTTTTAACTCTTGAAGGATTGAAGAAGGTTTTACTCATAATAGTAAATGCTCTCAAGAGGTTTTTGAATGATTTTCTCAATACTTGGTTTTGCTCCAGCTCCAATGATGCTTCATTTATAGCTACGTTGAATTCTAATCGTTGGTGCTAGGTGAGCTCCATTAATAATAAAGGATGTTCTGATTGGTGTATTTTGAATTCTCTGACTTCTGCTTATTCCTTCTATGTTGGAATGCTTGTAGTGCCGACCTTGGTGAAATAATTTCTAGTTTCTCAATAAGCTCTGGTCAAGGTATTACAGCAATGGCTACCTCTTTCATTAATATAGAAAAATTATTATTAATGTTGAGGAAAGACCAATAATTCATTTTGACCATTACTCATCTTTTACTTATGATAGACGAAGTATCTGTCTAGTTGCCCATAAGACAAAGTTTCGTCGTCTTTTTCTTTCATAAGTGACAGATGAATCATCCTTTCTATTACTGTCAGATGAATTAACCGTTCAATTTCTTTGTATGTTGCTTCGTAGAGGCATAAATGTCTTATTGCTTCAGCACTTCGTCTATTGGGTTTGTCTGTTGTAAGTAACAGATGAAGTGTTGGATAGTAGATGGATTTTCTTCATGCCTTCATCTAAAGGAATAATTCTCTACTTTGCCTGTTAACGGCAGACGATCATTGACAAATTCTTTGTTCTGCCAAATGCTCCTTGCTTCTTTCGCTTTCTCTATTGACTATAGACTATTATTAGCTCACTTGTGATAGACAAAGTTTCTGCTTTGTCATATGATTCTTGCATCTCTGCTTTGTCTATTGATGGTAGATGATGTTTTTGTTCTACTAAAAGGATATTCACTTCTTTTGTCTTTGTCTGTTCTCATCAGATGACCATTGGCATAGCTATGGCTTGCTTATGATGAACAGAATCTATTATATACATATTGTCTTGCATCCGTCAGATATGATTTTCCATTTTGACCAATGAATGAAAATAGCTAAGCCCTTTTCACTCGTGATTTGTCTATTGCAACAATTCCTCTTTTGCTTCTATGCTTGCGCAAGCCTTGTCACCATGGAATATGTTTTCTATGCTCATTTTTCTTGAAGACTTGCAATTTGATTTAGCACACTAAAAGCTTGATAACAACCATTAGTACATAATCTTTAATCAAGTTTTGTTTGTCATCAAAACCATGCATTCATGTCATCATTCTCCCCCTTTTTGATAATGACAAAACTTGATTGAAAATTATCTCATGAAAGATAGTCTCTGCTTGAATAAAATGTTTGCAATGTTTAATCATTCCACAAGTTGCCATCTTCTGATGTTTTCTTATCTTGTTTTATATATATTCTATATATTCTCCCTGTGATTTTTTAGAATATATTCTCCCCTTGATTAGTTAAAGGGTATGCAATTTTATATTTTTCTCCCCTTGATTATTTAAAGAGTATGCAGTTGTATATTTTCTTTTTGAGATAATTTACATATTGTTTCTCCCCCTTTTTGTTAGAAGCAAAAAGAAAATATCCACTCTCAGTAAGTATAGGCTAAACATAAAGAGATAAACAAAAAATATTATGCCATTTCATTTCAATACAAACAACAATACAGAGCATATTGGCCTTGATACAAACATTCTAAGTTTGGGGAGATGAAGAGAGAGAGATTATTGTGAACCCAAAGAGGTTGTCCACAAGGTGGGGGGATGTGCATCCAAAACTTTGAGAGGTTTCTTCAAGTGTGAGAAACCAAAGTTTTGGCTAGTGGATGGGAAGATGAGGGGTTGGAGATGGATGTAATATACATGTTTGTTCCATCCTCCTCCTCTTCAAATGCCCAAGATGATGGTAACATGTGAACCAGAGCTGTCTGGCAGAGATGAGGTCAATGAATGGTATCTGCAAAGCCAAATTTTGAAGAGAAATGCTTCTGAGAGAATGGATGGAACATTGGTGAATACAGATGCATTATCATCCCTCTAGGTGAACAACAGAAGAAGCGACGGTTGATTCTTCAGTCCCCACCACACGCTTATCTTCTCTCTATGATTTCTTCTAGAATGTTTTTCTCTGAAGAATTTTGTCTTCATGATGCAGAGAAAGATTATTACTCAGGGGCTAAAATAGATTGAATGTGGGGGCTATATGAGATAGTTGATGTGATTTTTCAAGAAAGGAAGAATAACTCTTGCTAAAAATAGAATTGGATGTGATAACCATAGATATAAGTTAATTATAGCAAGAAAACAAGGTGTACTTGACCTTGGGAAATAATCTTCAGATGAAGTACGAATGGAGCACTATATGCAAATAGCTTACTTCGTCTGAAAGGATGTTTTAGCCTTAAGACAACATATTCAAAGTTGCAATTTCAAGCACAAAACATTAGAGATTTTATTTTTAAATCATCATATTTGTCATGCCTAATTCTCCTCTAATGTTGCAGAAACTTTCTAATGAAAGTGGCTTGGTAAAGATATCAGCAAGTTGAGCACTTGTGGGCACATATTCAAGACAAAATTCAAGACATATATAATGTTTTTCAATATAATCTCTAATAAAGTGGTGCCTTATGCTTAGTTCTTGAATGTAGGATAGGATTCTTTATCAAGCATATGGCACTAGTGTTGTCATATTTAATGGGTATATCTCTATAGCTTAGTCCATAATTGAGAAGTTGTTATTTCATCAACAACAATTGAGCGCAACAACTTCTAGCTACTATATATTCAGCTTTTGCCGTAGAGAGAGCAGCACCAGTCTGTTTTATAGAGAACCATGATACTAAACTATTTCCTAGAAATTGACAGGTTCCACTAGTACTTCTTCTATCAACTTTATATCCTCCAAAATCAACATCAAAATATCTGATGAGTTCAAAATCTATTCCTTTAGGATAATAAAGTCCTAGATTTGGTGTATCGATCAGATACTTGAAAATTCATTTTATTGCAGTAAGATGAGATTCTCTAGGACTTGACTAAAATCTAGTACATAAGTATATACTAAATAGAATATCTAGTCTAGAAGCAGTAAGGTAGAGAAGAGATCCATTCATACTTCTATATTATTTTTGATCTATGAGTTTACCTTTTTCATCCTTGTCCAGCCTTGTTGATGTGCTAATTAGAGTGCTTGTTACCTTAACTTCTTCCATTTTGAACTTCTTTAACATCTCTCTAGTATATTTAGATTGACAAATATAATTTCATTATCTCATTGCTTAATTTGCAATCCTAGAAAGTAATTTAATTCTCTCATTATACTCATTTCAAATTCAGCTTACATGATCTTTAAGAAATCTTGACATAGTTTTTCATTAGTAACTCCAAATATAATGTCATCCACATAAATCCGAACTCTAAAGATATCTTTGTTAATATTTTTGATAAACAGAGTAGTGTCAACCTTTCCTCTCCTGAATTTATGATCAGTGAAGAATTTGCTCAACCTTTCATACCAAGCTCTTGGAGCTTGTCTTAAACCATATAGTGCCTTAGCAAGCCTATAGACATAATCAGGGTGATCATCATTTTCAAAACCAGGAGGTTGTTTTACATACACTTCTTCACTTAAATATCCATTTAGAAATGCACTCTTTACATCCATTTGAAATAACTTAAATTCCTCATGAGATGCAAAAGCGAGTAGCAACTAATGACTTTTAATCTTGATTCTTCAAAGTCAATTCCTTCTTCTCAAGAGTACCTCTTTGCAACTAATCATGTCTTGTTTTTTACAACTAACCCACTTTCATCCAGTTTATTTCTAAATACCCATTTAGTTTTTATTACATCAACATTCTTTGGTTTTGGACTAGTTCCCATACTTTATTCCTTTCAAACTGATTCAGCTCTTCTTGCCTTGCTATAATCCAATTTTCATCATTCAAAGCTTGATCAATGTTAGTTGGTTCAACTGTAGATATAAAGGCATAATGACCACAAGCATTTTGCATAGATCTTCTTATTTTTATACCATCATATACATTTCCTATAATTTGCTCTCTAGGATGACTAGTGAAAAATCTCAAATCAGTAGGAGGTTGATAAGAAACATTACCTAATCCTACCTCCTCTTTATTTTCTGAACTTTGTACGTCTTCATCATTGGTATCTTCTCTTAATCCTTGAATTTAAGCTTCTTCATATTTGTTGCAGATTCATCTGCATCACTATCACACTCCTTTCTTGGGGTTATATTTACTTCATCAAATTTAATATGTATGGACTCTTCTATAACTTGTGTTTTCTTAATATAGACTCTACATGCTCTATTATTGGAAGAGTAACTAAGAAAGATAGCTTCATTGCTCTTTGATCAAACTTTCTAAGGTTATGTTTTTCATTGTTCAGCACATAGCATAAGCATCCAAAGGGATGAAAATATGAGATGTTTGGTTTTCTTCCTTTAGAAAGCTCATATGGGGTTTTCTTTAAGATTGCTCTTATGCTGACCTTGTTCAACACATGGAAAGTAGTACTAACTGCTTCTCCCCAGAACATTTTGCATAATTTACTTTCATTCAACATGATTCTTACCATTTACTAAATTATTTGATTCTTTCTTTCCACAAATCCATTTTATTAAGGAATTCTGGGGGATGAGAAACTATGGTAAATTCCTGCTTCATCATAAAAATCAATGAATCTTCTATTCTCGAATTCACCATAGTGATCACTGTGGATGGATATAATAGATATTTGTTTCTCATTTTGGACTAGCTTTAAAAAGTTATAAAACATTGACAATGCTTCGTCTTTGCTAGTCAAGAGAATTACCCATGTAAATCTAGAGTATTCATCCACTATCATATATATATATATGTATGTATCTTTTTCCTCCAAGTGCGACTATATTTGATGGTCCAAATAAATCCATATGCAATAGTTCTAGAAGTTTGGATGTAGATAATTCATTTTTAGGATGGAAGGATACTTTAGTCTATTTTGACAATTGACAGGATTTGCATCTTTAATTTTTGTCATAGTTTAATTTTGGTAGACCAATCATGTGATCCTTTTTCTATAAAGATTTGATATTTGACATATTGATATGTCCCATCCTCTTGTGCCATACCCATAGATCATCCTTGACTGCAATTAAGCATTTTCCAACTATATCATCTAGCTATACTAGATAAATATTTCCATGCCTTTTTTTGCTAAACAGTAGATCATTATCTATACTAAATATATTACATGCAGATGGTTCAAACACAACTTTATGATCCTTGTCACATAAGTGACTGATGCTTAGTAGATTGTGCTTGAGTCTTTCTATATGTAATACATCCTCTATGCATACATTGAATAAACCATAAACTTTACCTATTCCCTTGATAAGACTCTTATTATTGTTTCTGAATGCTATTGTTCCTCCATCCATTGACTTTAATTCTTTTAACATCTTTTTATTCTCAGTCATATGTCTCGAATAGCCACTATCCATGAGCCATGCATTTCCGAACGTAGCTTTGAGACTTACCTGCATTCAAAACAACTTTTCTTCTCACCTTATTAGTACCCAAGTATTGGGTCCAATGGTGTTAGTGGAAAAGTGTGTGCTATAATTGTGTGCTCATTCCTTGCATTTCCATCTCATCTTAGCACCTTTTGCTTGCATCTTTTTAGCATAACAATCATACACCTTATGTCCAAATTTGTTGCAGAAATAGCAAATATTTGGGACTTCGCTAGATGTGATATATTCCACTGATTTCTTTATCCAAGAATAATTCATGAACCTTCTAATATTTGGACAATTTTCCCTTTCTTTTCTGAGGTTCACTCCCTTGGATCATCCTAAATTTTCATCATTTGGCTATTCACAACCAAGTCTCTTTTTGTTGGTTAGACCGGTCATTCTCATAAATTTGGTCACAGACTCTCCTAGATTGGAGAATTTACTCAGCATATTGTTTAATAATTCTATCTCTTTCTTTATATATCCAACCTCCTTTTGTAGAGATAGATTTCTTTCTGCCAGAATAGAATTTACTTTGACAGTTGCATCAAAGTGTCTTTCTTTTGAGTAAGTTACTCGCCAAGTGATTCAAACTCACTAAAGAGAGAGTTATATGATTATCATAACTTATTAAGGTTTTTACATTTGATACAAGTGCTAGTTGAACTTGAAAAGTCAAAATTGTAAGAGTAATATGAGTTTACCTCTCTCTCTAGCTCTGTTGTACACTACTCTTTGATGGTAATTTCGTTTGCTAATTCATTCTCCATCTGCGCCATGCAATATATTTTTACAAAGTGTCCAACTTCATTGTCACCTTTCTCACTCGAGCTGTCTCTTGATGATTCTTCGTCATTCACATACATTCCTCTGGCTTGGTTTCTTGAAGACTTCTTAAGTATTTCTTTTCTTTTCTATCATCCTTCTTGTTCATATTTACTCTTTCTTTGTTAGGTCATTTAGAACATATGTGTCTGATCCCTCCACATCTATAGCATGTAGGGAGATAGATCCTTCTTTCTTTCAGCCATTTTCTTTTGTTGTCTAAGTTGTCTCCTTAATGAGCTGCCTCTGCTGCTTTTTCGCAAACTTTCTGAAATTTTTGACTAACATGGCCATATCATCTTCAGATTGTGATGCTAGATCACTGCTCCTTTCTTTGGTTACTTTCAAAGCAATACTTTTCTTTGGTTTGCCGGCTCCTCCCTTTTGTTCTTAATTAGCTCGTGTGACATCAATGAGCTGATAAGATCATCCATCGGAAGAATGTTTAGATTCTTTGCTTCCTCTATTGATGTAATCTTTTGGTTCCATGATTCTGGCAGTGCCCTTGATATCTTCATCACCTATTTAGAATTTGTGACTTCTTTTTCCAAACCTTTCAAAGCAATAGTAACTATAGGAAAACGAGCATACATTTCAGATATACTTTCTCCTTCCTTCATCCTAAAATTTTCTAATTCTCCTATCAATATATTTCTTCTGGTTCCCTTGACTTGTGAGTAACCTTCATAAATAGACACTAATTTATCCCATATATGCTTTGTAGTAGTGCAAGAGGATACTCTATCCATAACGTTTGCATTATTTTGGACTGAGGTGGCTTACTCTTTGGTCCATGCATCTACTTCAGTAGTGGGAAGAGTGATTTCAACTTTAATAGCCCTCCAAGATTCTATATCATTAGCTATAATAAATTGCTTCATCCTTAACTTCCAGTAAGTAAAGTTAATTCCATCAAATAGGGATGGCCAGGAAGATGATTGTCTCCTAGTGAATATTTGTAATGAGGATGATGGGTCTGCCATAAGATCACTACAAGTGTTTATGTAGTCATCTCTGATACCATTGTTGGTGTCGAAGGTTAGACAAAACCTAAGAGGGGAGGGGTGAATTAGATACGTAAAAAATATTTCTCAACCCCTTTTAGGATTACTCTCCCCTCGAGCAATCAATCACTATATCAACAAATGCATAAAATAAATAAGACACAATAATTTTTATAGCGGTTTGAGTAAACACTCTATTCCACTCTTCTAAGAGCACTTTTCTCTTAGTGTCTTGGGTTCCACTATTCCTAATAGTAGAAATACAATAGTGTCTCTAACACTCTTCTAGATTCCAGCTCTTGGGGGCATAAACAACTGTCTCCAACATTATTCTAGATTCTAGCTCTAGGGACATAAACAAGTGTGTCATAACTTTTCTTGAGTCTAGTCTCCACCACTAGCTCAATGAACTTTATAAGAAATGAATATCAGAAGTTTAAGCACAAAAATTCTCAATAAGCTCAGGGGAAGGTTTCTGAAAGTTGAATGCAGAAGTAAATGATCTTCCAAAAGATAGTTGAGAGCCTTCAAAGAAAACTTGAGGAAGGTTTGAATGTAAGGCTCTTGACTCTTGAAGGATTGTAGAAGGTATAGGTCAAATCAGTAAATGCTCTCAAGAGGTTTTTGAATGATTTTCTCAATACTTGGTTTTTCTTCAGTCCTAATGATGCTTCATTTATAACTGCTTTGAATTCTAGTCATTGGTGGTAGGTGAGCTCCATTAATAACAAAGGATGTTCTGATTGTTGTATTTTGAATTCTCTGACTTTTGCTTATTCCTCATATACTTATTTTCCTGCAGCACCGACCTTAGAGAAGATGATTTCTAGTTTCTCAATAAACTCTAGTCAAGGTACCTCTTTCGTTAATATAGAAAGATCATTATTAATGTTGAGTGAAGACCATTGATTCCTTTTGACCATTGTTCATCTTTTACTTATGATAGACAAAGTATCTATCCAGCTATCTATAAGATAAAGTTCCTTCATATTTGTCTTTCGTAAGTGAAAGATGAATCATCCTTTCTATTGCTGCCAGTAGAATCAACTGTTCAATTTCTTTGTCTCTTGCATCGTAGAGTTTTGATGTCTTGTTACTTCAGCTCTTCATCTATTAGGTTTGTCTATTGGAAGTAACTAAAAAAGTGTTGGATCGTAGATGGGTTCTCTTTACGCCTTCATCTAATGGAATATTTCTCCGCTTTATCTGTTAAAGGTAGATGATCATTGATGAATTCTTTTTTCTACCAGACTCTTCTTGCTTCTTTTGCTTTGTTTGTTGACAATAGATGATTATTAGCTCCCTTGTGATAGATGAAGTTTCTACTTTCTTATACGATTCTTGCTTCTCCGCTTTGTCTATTGATGGCAGACGATGTTTTTATTCTGCTAAAAGGATCTTCACTTCTTTTGCCTATATCTATTCTCATCAGATGACCATTAGCACAGCTGTGGCTTGCTTATGATAGACAAAATCTGTTGTATACATACTATCTTGCATCCATCAGATATGATTTTCCATTTTGACAGATGAATGAAAATAGCCAAGCCCTTTTCACTCATGCTTTCTCTGTTGCAACAGTTCATCTTTTACTTCTTTACTTGCTCAAGCCTTATTGCCATGGAATATATTTTCTATGCTCATTTCTATTTAAGAGCTGCAACTTGATTTTGCATGCTAAAAACTTGATAACAACCCTTCGTACATAATCCTTAATCAAGATTTATTTGTTATCAAAACCATGCATTGATGTCAACAATATGTAGGTATGTGTCAATGCTCAAACTTGGCAGTGGGGACCTTCCATCTACCCCTTCTTCATTTCTGCCAGTTTCCTCTTCTACTTCTCTTTTACTTATAGATACAAAAAATGAAGGATTACCCCATGTCCTAGTGGTGTGAACTCTAGATGTGGAAGGTTGAGAAGTAGAGACTCCTCTAGTTCTTGGCTTTTTCATCCCACTTTGGGGTTTTCATATTGCTACTTTTGGTGCCATGGGATAGAAATGAGATAAATTTAGAGAAATGGCACTTTTGGAAGATTAAAAATCACATATGGGAGCACTTTTGAGTTACAGGAGGTTGAAAATGCCAAAGGTAGTGAAAATGTAGATGAACTGATGCACCATATAAACCCTATTGGAATTACCATATCGATGCCATGCAGGCTCTTGGGGTCGTGGGTGCCTATGGACTAGGCGGTTTCGCTTCTAAAAGTGTATATATTTTAAGAATTTTCTAATTTTTCAAGTTTTGACTTATTCTACCCTTTTTTAATCACTTAATAGTTAAACATGTATCAACTCAATCAATTTTGGCATATTTCCAAACAAATCAACTTAAGTACCACTAACACATCAATTCATATGCAAAAAGCACATAATGTGTCAAACATACATCATGTGAGTTTTTTTATTACATGATTTGAATTTAAGCATGCTCAAACATTTTTTCATACATAGTCATGAATGATAAGAATAATGCATAAGATGGAGTTATTCATGACATGAATATGACTTTAATCATTTACCAAGATTGAAGTTATTATCTTAATTATTTCAATCTCAAGAGTTCAGGCCTTAATGATGATTACGAAAGGTTTGATTAGGAATGGAATACCTAGTCTCCACCTTAAACCGTGAAGTTTTCCAAATAGGCTTAACTTATGCCTTGGGACTATAATTATAATAAAGATTAATTAATTTCATTAATTCATAGACTTCAGATCACTTAAAAATTGTATCACCTTTAAATATTTAGAATTATTTTGTTCAAGCTAATGAAGTCATATTCATTCAGATTCAAGACAGTCAAGAATATATATATATATGTGTATGTATGTATGTATGTAAGTATGCATGATAGTGAAATGTATATGTTTTACATACTTATCAATCAAACATATCAAGTTTGGGAAACAAATCTCCTTATCACCCCATTACTTAATTTTTGCATTCGAGCTCATAGTTGATGATGTCAATCTCGAATTTTCATTTCAGCACTTGATTCTATTTCTTTAGGTTGAAGTCATAGACTAAGAAGATGATTTTCATTTCTCATTGTTCTTCTTCTTCTTGTATGTGCTCATTTCATGCTTCTTGCATACACTTAGAGAATTCTTACACTTTTTCTTTATTAGCAAAATCAAACAGATGTGAACTTTATGCAGGAATTTGATTAGTGCAATTATATTTTTAATACATAGTAGTATGCAGTGATACTGCATGCAACTAGATTAAAGTAGATTCTTTAAATAACTATAAACTAAGACAAACACTCTGCCTCATTCATAACTATGATTGAATTCTTTGAACTCGCATATTTATGAATTACATCATGAAAATGAGAATTGACTTCTTTGAAAGCTTCAAATGTCAATATACTAGATTAATCATTTTCATCAATAATTGAATTAAATATGAAATTTCAATTAGCTTGAGCATAATTAATCCTTTTTATGTTTTCTCATGATTGCACAATGTTTTAAAGTTTCAAATGAAATATATGCCTCCTTGGCATACTTATCCTCAAAATACATTGGTTATCTAAAGACATTTGAATGAGTGTGGTTCGAGTGAGCACATTAAGTGACATCCATTGTATTACTAGTTATTGAGCTTTAGATTGTCTCACTTGATTCATGCAATATATTAAGATGCATTATTAGAAGTAATGACAATGCTTCTTGCAAATCTGGTCTTAGATGGATTAAAGAAGTATCTTCATGAAAAATCTTCAGATCAAATAATGTAATTTAACTGTTATTGTTGATCCAAAGTTTGGATTGATTGAAATTGGAATTCTTGAAGATATTTCTAAAAAATTACTAATTCCTAAGTATGTGAATTTAAGGAACTTGAGAAAGCTTAAGAAATCTTGCAATTCACATATTTATCACATGAGGGAGTGCTATGTAAAGAGTAAGAGTGGTTTGATTTTGTTAAAGCAACATAGTGAACTCTAGTTAGATGATATAATATATAAATCTTTGGAAGATGGTGACCTTATCTTGGTAAATAGGCCTCCATCTATGCATCAACTTTTAATTATTGCATCTTTAGTTAAGGTTCTCCCTATGGATTCAACCGTAGCAATAAATTACCTTTATTGAGCACCTTTACTTGAAGATTTTGATGGAGATTGCCTTAATGGTCGCATTTGTTTTTGGTCTATCTTCTATAGAAAGAAGGTCAAGAAGATTAACTTGCAAAAGCATCACCTAATGAAGAAAATGATAGAAATCTTATCTTAAATCAAGATAATTTTAGTGGATGCTTAACTTGCGAACATCCCTATAAAGTTGTCATCACCAAACAACATCAAGGCACCACAAACTAATGAGAAAAACAACCATAAACAAATGGGATCATGCATTATCATATATTAATTATTGAATGATTAAAATGATGTGTGTTTGTCATATTATGTTGAAACATATGCCAAATTTGATTAAATATGATTCAGAAAAACCAACAAGTGATAAAAGTAAAAAGTGGTATTTTGCTAAAAATGAGAAAATTTGGTTAAATTAAATCTACTTCACATATCCTATGTATTTATACATTAACATTTAAAAGTTGTGAAATTGAATGCTTGTGAAAAATATTGGAAATTATTTTAGATAGATTAAAATTGATTTAGAAACACCAACAAGAATGGTTTAATATATGTTAGGAATGATCTGATAATTATTGATTTGATATGGTTTGAAGTATATGGCTTAAAGTTTATACCTATACTTTGGGGTGAATGAAATTAACTAAATATGATTATGTTTGTGTTTCAAATACTATTGCATTAGTCCCAAGGCATATGTTAAATCTGTTTCGAAAACTTCATAGACAAATCCTCAGTAATCATTATCATGACATTATGATAATATTTGATCTTGGTTATAACTACAGTTAACAAATAACCATGATCATATGAAATGATTGTTTGAATATGTGTTTGATTGATGCTTGAATAATTTCAAGATTGATGATTTTTTTTCATGACTTGATGCACGAATAAAGTAACGATCACCGAAGAACTGTAATGAGGATATACATGTATGTTGATAAAATAAGAATAACATTAGAAGTAAAGTATCATATAGTGAAGAGGAAGAGACAAATGAGAGTGAGGAAAGACTTGTTAGAGGTAGTCCTATGACTATGCAAACCCCATCATCCTCATAGGCACCATCAACAGTTCCAAATCCTAGACCATCTACATTCACTAAATTATCATTAGAAGTGAAGGAATTAATGGAAGAAGTAAAAGAAATTATGAGGGCACATGATTCATACATGCAGAGCATGGAGAAAAAGTTGGATGCACTTCCTCCACATTCTGAGATTGCACACCCTGCACACTTTACTCCTAGGGATGATCCCATTCGACCTGCTGAGCTAGCCCCTACTTCCCAAGATCCCAAACTTATGTTTACCCTTTATGATGTTGATGGCACATTTTTTTATAAATTACATTATATGTATAAACCTTTTTGAGATTGATCATTTAGATATGGGTTGAAAGTTTAGATCGAAAAGATGCAAGTGATATTGACCTATCTATTATGTTTGATACACAATGATCATCTTGTTTGACATAACTTGAAATCCTTGTGCTTTACCTCTACATGTTTTAGAAGTAGGTTTAAATGAGAAGTTTTCTAACCTTTCTAAACAATACTTCTTATTGGTCCCTAGCTAGTGGTGGTTCAAGATGAGGGTGAGGGGAGGTGAATTGAGCCTTTAAAAATTTTGGCTAAATTCAAAAGGTAGTGCTAAAATAAAATAGGAAATATTACATAGCAAACTGAGATAATGGTTTTTATAGTGGTTTGGCTCTTAACTTGGGTACCTACTCCACTTCTCTGAGTTAGCCTCTCTTGCTAAGCTTAGGTTCTACTAACACTTGTTGGTTTTCAAGCTCACTAACAAACTTTCTCAAATTGGTTTTCAAAGTTCACCAACAACTTATACAAGTTGGTTTTCAAAGCTCACCAGCAACTTTTACAATCTTTAGCAAGTTTCCCTGCTTGTTGTTCACTATAAGATGAAAGCCCCTTGCTTGCAAATGAGAAAATAGTAAGTAAACATGTATAGAAATGAATGCCTCTTGCTAGGTAGAGTATATGAAGTTTAGTGATAAAAGCACAATAAATATAGTGGTAAAGAACAAGAAAGATTAGACTTTAAGTATTGTTGAATGATTTACTCTGAATGTATGTTGGAATGTAGTGCGATTGAGCTGATCTCATGGAATTAAATCTAGGGAGCTTTAGTAAATACTTGAGTAAATTTTGTTCAACTTTTTCAACTTTTTCTTTTCCCAGATGTTTGAATCTTCCTTTCATGAGTTGTGGAAGACACCTTGTTGTAATGATTATTTTTGGCAGCTTTTTGACCATTTGAAGAAGGGCATTTAAAGCTTCGCTGTGACATTCTTCTTTTGTCCAGCTTCTGAATTTTTTAGATTAGTTTTTAGAACTTCTGAAGTTCAACTACCTATTAGTCACTATTGTTCATTTAAGGCTTTTGAGGCTCTCCTTCAAAACTTATGAACCATGGCAATGTCAAAATTTTGCAAGGTCATGCACTTCATATTCTTTTGAAGGCTGATTTTGGTATCTGACACTTTCATTAGTCATATTTTAGCTTTTGAGACACTTTTGAAGTGTTTTTGAAGCCTGAATTCTATTTCTGATATAATTCTTAAGTTTTGGCTTTATAAGGATGCCTTTGAAGAGCTTCTAAGTTGCTTTTGAAGAACTTTCGAGGTTAACTTCTGAAGTTTAAATTATGTGTCTAATATATTTCTTGAATCTTGTCTTTTTAAAGTTACCTCTGAGGTCCTTCTGTATTACTTTTGAAAATCTTTTGATAATGTTCTGAGTTTAAAAACTTCTTTTGAGCTTATTCTATATCACTATTATTGATCTTCTGAGACATCTCTGAGACTTGGAAGCATTTCTGAAGTTTTTCTGATGAACTTTGATTGCAAAGTCGATATTCTATATTGCTTCTAATAAGGTTATAAGTGTAGATATTTCTTTTGAATTTATTCTATAGTTCTTTTAGATGAACTTCTGAGCGTAGAAACTGTCTCTAAATTATTTCTGAAATTCTTAGAACATTTTACTTCTGAGGTGTTTCTGGAGACTGAGGAATGCTTTCGAACTGCCTTTGAAGTGTGAGCCGACCTTGGAGTTAATTTTGAGGATTGTGCTTTGTCTCTGAAAAGATTTTGACTTATTTTTGAAGAGGTTCTGAAGTAGATCTGAATACTTCTGAACTTCTGAGCTTCACGCTTTGTCTTTGAAGGGATTCTGATTTTTCTCTGAAGTACTTTTGAATATTCCTAAATTACTTCTAAGTGATTTTTACTTAAGCATTCTTATTAAATTATCTTCTTTTGAAGGCTTAATATGATAAGTTTATAAATAATAATGCTTATTACTAGCAGTTACTTTCCTTAAGCTATTTTGATATATAAACACTGTGTCATTTGGAAAGTAATTAATTAGTGATGAACCAAATGGTGCATATGGCAAACAGCCAAGTTTTGATGATAAGCAACAATATATGAGTGAACATTTGTGGTACTGACAATTGTGTTTCCAAGCATTGTAGAAACAAATATAAATATACAAGGAAACAATTCAAAAACATTGGACAGCATATCCAGAGAATACATTAGCAAGCAAAATTGACTTACAGAAAGAAAACAAGGATGCTCAGAAAGAATGACATTAAAACATTGAAAAGAAGCCACAAAGAGTATCTATAGCTATAACGTTCAGACCTCAATGAGTGATCAGATAAATCTCCTATAGATAAAGTCAGCATTAGAGAGCATATGCCTCAGAAAGATTCATACAAATCATTCCAAGGACAAGTTAGATAAACTGTTTATAATCAACACTTGTCTGCAACACAAAAACCAATTCAGTTTGTAGAAGAAGAGATGAAATGGAGCTAAACTCAGACAAATGAAGAGCTAAAATAGAGTCAAATTACTCAAGGAACTTATCTATAATTCACTACAAAAAATACAAAAGACAAAGTAGAAGTAGCACAACAAGTATAGAAAAACAACTTTGTCTATCATCTTCATCTTCATCTGTAAGTATGTCTGTCACTTGCAACAGACAAACCACCAGACAATTGCAAAAGCAACAATTTGTCAATACCTCAAGAATTTGTCTGTTACTTATAATAGACAAACCGTCGGACGAACCATTGAAGAAAGGATTTGACTACACATCGTAACTTTGTCTGTCACTTATGATAGACAATCCATCAAAAAAACTATGTGGAGGACTTTGTTTGTTGGTTGCAACTTTGTCTACAGATCCCTATAGACAAATAGCAGACAAGCTCATTTTGTCTTCCAAAAAGGAGCCTTGTCCATGCTAATAAGAGTTGTCTGCTACTTACAACAGACAAACTGATAGACAAAGTAAAGAAGCCTTGACCACACCAATAAGAGTCATCTATTACTTAAAATAGACAACCCGACAGATAAAGCTACTTTACCTAGTGAAAGAAAACTTTGTTTGATGAACAATAAAGAGAAGAACTTCATATAGGCTTCAACAATGCATCTGTAACTTATAGCAGACAAACTAGAAGATGAAGTAAAATGCTGCAATGATCCCAGATAAATTTATATAGATGAAGTTGTCTATTATGTGGATGTACTCAGAACCACTTGTTTTATTACTTATAGGAGACAATCCAAGACTTGATCAGATAAAGTCCTCAGATAAAATATGGCTGAATCTCTATGGTATATAATGAGGTGTAGAAGGCACTTATACTAGACATTGTTGACTGCACTCTCTGGTCAAACTCTCATTCAAAGTAAATTCTGTTAACAAATCAAGCTTAACTGAAGATGGAAAGAAATTCAAAGGTAAGTAGTCTTCACTTTGATAAAGGTTGCAACTTTCAGAGGTTGCGTCCCTTCAGCTTTAATGAGCGTTCAAAAATAATGAAAGAGTCAGTTATGCAAAAAAGTCTTCATCCAGTGTTTGCCAAAATCGGAAAGGCATCTTCTTCATGGATGGTGCTACAAACTTTCTAGGTACAAATGAATTTATCAAGAAGACAACTTTACAACAGGTGAAAATTTAGAATGATCTTCAACGTTCAAAGAAAGCCAACTACCTCCAATGGGCAAAAATTTCTGAAACAATATAAAAGTAGTGTAGTGTCATTGAAGAAGGTAGAGAAAGTTGAGAGAAAAATAAGAACAGAGCTTAAACGAGTAAACATCTCTCAATCAGATTGTGTTTCCTCCTGGATAATCAATCTCCATTGTGTTGATAGGCAATGAGCCTAAAAGTGTTATCTTAATCATATATCTAGAGTATTGATATCTAATGAGCTTCAAAAAAATATCATTTTATACATGCTCAAACTATGTAAAAATTAGCCTAGAAAAAGAGTATAAGGCCCTGGAAATTTCAAAAAATGTAAGTGTTCACTATTGTAAAGTTTTAGTAATTTTTACAATGCGGCATATTGAAAAATTGAATATTTGATGAAGTTATTAAAAAAATTATATAAATGGATGAAATACTATATTAATGTGAGGATGATGAGGATATAAGTTAAATAATAATTAGTAGGTGAATAAGAATTTAAAATTACATGTGGAAAGCTGAAAAACTGAGCTATCGGTAATTTCTGAAAACTTTTAATTTAATTTAATTAAAAAATAAATTCTGAAATTATAAAAATAATGGATGAAAAATGTATTTGAGCACATGATTTATGAAATGGGTGGCCTACTCATGTTAAAAATAATGATTAATACAACTTTGAAAAGTTAAGAGTGGTGCATGTGCATGGTTATAAATAGGTTATAGACTACCATACATTTTAGCTTATAAATAACCAATGCAACATATCATCTCCCATCTCCCACTCGTGTAAGCCTTGCCCATACCCCTTTTTCTTGTAAAACTCCCTCCCCCCTCTCTCAAATGCTATGTTTTGGTAGATTTTGATCAATAGAAGTGGAAGCAATCTCTAGTTGGTGGGAAGGGCAACTAATAGCATCCAAATTTTCTTGGATTAG
>JAYJMB010000253.1:7495-18298 GCA_036873735.1 Pouteria campechiana
AAATCTATCATTTAGAATTTTGTCTTTTGCCTGCCTCACATACTGGTTAGAAATCTATCATTTAGAATTTTGTCTTTTGCCTGCCTCACATACTGGTTAGAAATCTATCATTTAGAATTTTGTCTTTCTTGGTTTATGGGTGCTATGCACACTCATGGTTTGTGTCTTTTCAGGTAACATATGAAGGAATTGCCTTTTGTTTACAAAATGATTAGGATGCCTTTTTGACCTATGAGTCATTATCATTTCTGTGAGTTTCACTTGGTTAAGTCATGAGTTTCACTTGGTTAAGTCACATTGTCAGTCTTGTTATACTTAAAATAAAAAAAAGAAAGAAAAAGAGGAAGCTACAGACATGGACTTTGAGGCATTTGATTCTTATATTGTTTTTGCGCATGAGATCTGGGCTTCCAGTTCACTGTGTACCTGCAACTTTAATGATGTAGACATTGCTGGTTAGCAACATGCACTTTAGTTTTGCAATAAAACGATTCCTACTTGCAATCCTAAATGTTTGGGCCAAGTGTACCTTGCCTAGTCCATACATGATATCTTAATTTTGGGCATTGTGTCTCTGACTTAGAGCTTTGCTAAGTACTAACTCATGTAGCACTTGTTTCATAGTTTTATTATAAGTGAGTTGTAATTAATGCAAAGCACATTCAAAAACAAGAAAAACATGTGGGTATTGAAGATCATGCCACTTGGCATTCATCTATTGACAAACACTTCTCTAGAAATTTCTACATATCTGTCACTCTAAAATTTTTCAAACTATTCAACAAACTTTCCGTATCATTTTACACTTCTCTAAACACCTCTGCATAATTTCACAACCTTCTATGGACTTTTACAGTATTTTTACAGTTCTCTGCATACTTTTACCACACATCAAAACATTGCAGAAGATGCTCTGAAAATTTCTCTTGTGCATGTAGCTTCGGGTACATTGGAATTAGTTGTATCTTAGTCTTTAAGTAGACTGTATTTACCCATTGAGGTCTTTTTTCTCCTCTTTCTTGTCTTTAAGATTCAAATTGTGTTGATTGTGTTTTTTATGTATATAAAAAAAGAAGAAAGCAAAATCATGATGGATGTTTGACCTATAATAATATATCTATGTATATTTTAAATATTTATGCTTGATTAAATTAATAAATAAAATAAAACTTGGTAACTCTTGGTGTCCACACGTTTTAGGGCCCATTTTACCTTTTGATGCACCTTGTGTCTGTAACTGCTATTGTTTCAGTGTGTTTTTCCAGAGGCCAATATGGCTGAGTAGATCAACTGAAGTGATTGAAAGAGGAGAGATGTTAATGTTACTATCTCACACTTGAAAAAATGTTCGACACCCAAGGAAAAGCATGTTCATAGGATAGAATAACTGAGATGAAGATGTTGATATGGTTGAGTGTGAAGCAAAGGGCAGAATAATGGATAAATAGATTTGAGGGAGCTCAGGACCAACTTGATTAGTTCATAAGATGAGGGATGGACGCCTAGACTGTTTGGTCCTGTGTAGCAAAGAAGAACAATTATATTAGTTGAGAGCAAATAATTGAAAGTTGAAGGTTTTAGAAGGTCATAGGGAAATGTCCAAAAGGATGTTAGCCTAGCATTTACAAAAACCCTATAGCCATCATGTCGGTGGACCATGGGATCATAATCTTACTAGAAAGTGTTAGATTCTCGGCAATCTTAGGCTTCTTCAAAAGCTAGCCGAATGAACTTTTAAGTAGAACTAATTTGATACTAGATGGGCATTGTTCCATATCCCAAAATTAGCTTACAAGAAAAGTAGTGATGGTAGAAGAAAAAATTATCTAATAATTGAAAATCTAATTGATGTATAAAATTACAAGTCCTATTGGATCTATAACTTTTATTACTGTTAAAAATTCTCACGTTGCAAGTTGATGCTGATATGATTAGCTTGATTGTTGGATTTTGAAACCACATCACCTAGTTAAACCCAAGAAGTTGGGTTAATGCTTGGTGATGATGACGACGATTATGCAAAACTTCTTCCAACATGTTGCTTGTAAGCATGAGCTATGAGTTTACTTAGTTAACCTTTGCTTGCCTCTAATTTTCCTCTTTATATTAATGATCTGTTATGTTACTGTGAAATTGTAGGACCCAGTTTCTAATATTGTGGCTCGGCCTTCTCCAAATGATATCCTAGAGTGGCGTAAGTAAAATTAGTCATCATGTTCTCACAATCTCTGGTTTGCTTTTTTGAATTGTTTATATGATTAATAGGTAGAAATTATGAAATTTATTAATAAATATAATAATACAATAATAAAAAATTTACCCACTAATTTTCTGTTGAATAGTCTTCAGAATTTTATTATGCATGCAGCTATGAAATGACATAGTTAGATAAAACTATTGAAGGATATTAAATGTTTGGTTTCCTGCATCGGAAACTATGTTTTGGTTGCTGAAGTATTTCTTTGGAGTTTAAATTGTATTTCATGTGATTGCGTTTGTTTATGAAGTATGACTAGATAAAGAGATGGTGAAACTATTGAAGTTTTAGTTCTTTGACTGATGCTTTTATGTTCGTTAAACATTAAATTATATCAATTTTTGATTGACTGGAAGTTTGGAAATTCTCATCTATGAACTGTGTAGATAACTGAGTTCCATATAGTTCAAAATGAAAGGTGACATCCAGAAGCCAGCTGGTTCATCAAGCATGCCTATTAAAAGATGGGCTTGCAATTTAAAGGAAGATTATGTTTTATTTAAATTACAAAATTATGGCTTCTTGGGGTGATTGTTGTGGTATTTTGTTAAAGAATAAGCAATAAGTATGGTTTTAAGGTGAGGATTGAGTGCTAGTGCATTCTAAGGGCAGCTAGAAATTTTGTTGGCTCTGGGAGGATGCCTGAGAGGACTGAAATCTGTTTTTAAGGGGCCACAGAGCACCAAGGGCCACTTTTTGGAGTTTTGGGCATATAAATGGTTGGGAAAAACCATAGAGCTTGTTTTTTTTTTGCTAAAAGTTCTAGATGAAGAGACGTGGGATTGTTGGCAAAAGATTTTTGTGGAATATTGAACTTCATAGGAACATAGGTCGAAGAGGACTTTTGGAATTCATTAATCTTCATTGAAGATTGAAGACTTATTTGTCAAGGTCTTGTGACCTACAAGGGAATTCATTTCTAGATTTTTCTGTATATGCCCTTAAAAAAACAGATTACTTTATTAAGCGCTTCCTTTTACAGAAAGTCAGGCCTTTAAGTTTGATTGTTTACTAATGGCTTTACCTTAGTGTTATTAATTGGTTAAAATGAATCATTTCATTGATGAAAATGTCAAAATGTATACAGTCATTATTGACATTGATGTAAAACCTTTGCTGTATGAAAATTGGCCCCATTGATGGATCTAAAGCTCCATTTAGTACTAGTTTCAAACCCAGGATTGGTTCAAATGATCTATTTTCACTCAAACCAGTGGTTTACTCAGTGGGCTTGATGATCCTGATTTTTCAGATGTTTTAGATCTATCACATGGACCATTTTGACCAAATAAATGACATATGGATGCAATAAACACTTTTTTTACCAAACTTTGGAGCTCATTCAAGCAACTTTTAAAGTAGAAATTTATATGGTTCTGTGATAGGAGGAGAATGGAAAAATAAATTTTTTTTGTTGCCAAATTTAGCAACAACCTCCTTGATCAAATCTGATGATTAGCAACTTCTTTCTTTTTTATAGTTTTGGAAGTTAATAATGATGTCCCAAATATTATCACTTAAGTAATTCCTCAGTTTTGAATTTCACCTTCCATGTTCTCCATATAAAACAGTGGCACAGCTGGTGTGGAATATTTAGAGGCAACCTGCTACATGCCAAAATCCACCACACAAGTATGAAATGGGATAACCAACGCATAGGGGAGTTAAGATAAATTGAGATTTCTTTAAGAAACCGTTATTTCGTCATCCTTTGTGTGGTGATTAAATTCCAGCTGTCAGCCTTATTTCTAAAAAAATAAAATACAAAAAAAGAGTCCTCCCCCAAAGGTGCAAGGTTTTTAGGTGGGTGGAAGTGGTTGAAAATTTACATTGCCAAATGCTCCATTGTGTTTATCAATTAGAAATGAATAGAGGAGGCATGCATTCAATAATAAGGTTGAAATGGTGAAACCAAACTATATGGAAGTTAAGATAAATGAGTTCTCTGAGATATCCTTCTGTCCGTGTTTTGTAAGGAATAATATTCCTCCATGTGTTAATCAAATCTATCATGTGTTAATCAAATCTATCACCCTAAGGTGGTAGTTATCATCCTGGGTGGAAATTTATGTTACAAAACACTCAATGTGTGTATCAAGGGGCAAATTAATACAAGGGGCATGCATTCAATGAAAGGTTTGCATTGATTCCTGCAAGCACACAGTGGAAATTAGTTCTTTGGGGGGTGGGGGGTTCTTGCGATGGGTGTCATGTTGTACAGGACAAATATTTCCTCAAGTTGCTTTGTTGTCAAATGCCCTAAAAGTGAATGCACCCAGAGGATCATCCACATGGAGGCTGGAAATTGAAGGTTAGATTGTAATGCCGGCTCTTGCTTGATTTTCATTTTGCAGTGTAGCAGCTAGTTGTACCTTGCAAACTGAAACTGAGTATCATGGTAAAATGCCTGTGGAAAAAATTAGGGCTGCATTATGAAGGTTTCTCATATGGCAATCGGATGCAAATGTTAACCTTATGGTTGGACCTTTTTATTGGGAGGTGGTATTGTTATGAATGTAATACTTGTGATAATATGTATTTTTGCAGCTGAAGTGTTTGCTATCTTTAAGGCTTATTAGAGATATGTCAGTGATTTTAATGGTTTAGTTCTTAAGCCATTGATGCATTTCATTGGTCCTAGCACTTTTGGCAATTTAAAGGCTCCGTAACAAAGCAAGAGTCAAGTGTCTTTGTGAAAGTTAACTAATGTGTCCAACTCAGGTGAGGGCTGATAATTATCAGATGCTGTCCTGCTGCAGTAAGATTTATCTGTAAAGTGGAAAATCTTGGAAATGTAGAAGTTAGGTTATATTTTTGTGAAAGTAAGGTTCTTGTGACAAGATTCTGTTTCTGCAGCCTCAGGGCCTATTTGATAGCCATTTTTATCACGAGAAAAGAGGGTTTTCATTTGTCACTATCTTTGTGTGGGAGGTCCTATCTGATGTTTTAAGTGCTGCTCTATCCTCAATGCAATTGCTATTTACTGATAAAGGTGGCAGGTTTAAGATGGGTTAATGGGAATGGGTAACAGCCTCACATAACAGGCCATTAAAAGCGCACGCTCAACCTCCTCCCTATATTTGTTGTCTTTGTACTTTTACCTCATTTTCATCCTTTATAAGTTGACGGATGCTACTCTGTCTGCTATGTAACCATCTGACAAATATTTCTGAAGGCATTAGCTTACACATTGTTTAATTTTCTTATCAGATTATGTATTGGAAGGAAGCGAGGGTACACCTTTTGCAGGTATGTGAAGTACTTAATGCTTTGCTTGTAACTGTTTTTGTCTATTGATTCGTTTTTGCTTAATGGTGAGCTAGTGGCCATTAAAAAGGAGTTTTTAGATGTCAGTTCCTTCAACCGACCCATCCTGACTAAGACGTGCCTTAACTAGTTGAGCTACCTAGTAGAATTCACAAAGTTCAGATATTTCCATTTTCCAACATGCTTCATTTAACTGTATGGGAACTTAAAAAATGTTTTCCCGTGTTGATAATTTTTAATAGCTTTAACAAACTTGGCTGACGGCTAGAATTCATATTAGATTCCTGGGTCTGACGACTTCAAAAATTTCAGTTGAATGTGGCTTGGAAAATGCAATTTTAAGGAAGCTCTATTAGTTAGAAGAGAAAACAGATGACTTCCAAGGTTTTTAAAATGCTCGACCTCAAATCAGTTCTTGGCCAAGGAAGATATGAGCCTCTAGCTCAGCTGTTGACTGGTTATATTTGGACAGCAAGGTCTCAGGTTTCATCCTAGCTTGCTTTTGAAGAAAATTAGCAGGAAGAAATGAATAAAAGAAAAACAATAAATGGTCATGTTTAGCTGTGTGACATGATTCCCAATTCTATGTGAATTGAGTTTCATGCTCATGAGTTTTTTTTTTTTAATTTGTTAATTTTCTTTCAAAGAGAAATAAAAAGAGTACACAGTCAATTTTCAGCTGTGCGACTTGGTCCTTCACTGTATGTGAGGTTTGTACTCTCATGTATGAAACTGGGTGCCTGGTTCTATGTGAATTGAGTTTAGTTTTTATGCTCACGTGTGTGACTTTGTGCCTGCTTCTATGTGAACTGAGTTTTGTACTCATGATTTCCTTTTTTGCGTCTTCTTAATCTTGCTGCCCTGTTCTGCTAATGCGAAGGTGGATATTACCATGGAAAAATTAAGTTCCCTCCTGATTATCCTTACAAACCCCCAAGCATCAGGTATGTCTTTTCACCCTCCCTCTGAATTATGCACCTTATGACGTTTATGTTGTGAAAGTCTCTATTTGATGAAAGTTTCTATAGTGTTTCCTACTAAAAATGTTTTTCTGTGAGATAGCATTATTACTCCCAATGGACGGTTTGCCACCCAAACAAGAATATGCCTATCAATGAGTGATTGTAAGTTTTCTGCAATTTTGTGTTTACATATCTTGATTTCTGTGATTTGCTTGTGGATTCTACTATTTTATTCTTTACTTGTCTTTTTCAGTTCACCCAGAGACTTGGAATCCGATGTGGTCAGTGGCAAGGTGAAATTTCAGTAACATTTTCTATTTTTCTCATGTGCTTTATTCAAAGGACTTGTAGTCTATTTATCTTCTTACAATACCTGTTTACTTTTTTGTGAATGCAGCATACTTACAGGCCTTCTTTCTTTCATGGTGAGTTCAGTGAATATATTTCTCTTTTGATTCTCATATCTCAACTCTCTCTCATTTCTATTGTTAGACAAGGTTACTGAATGGGATAATGCTAACTATGCTGTTGGCCTAGTGTCATGTATTAGGTTTGATGTCAACCTGGTAAGAAGTGGAAGAATCATATAAAATCCATAAAAGAGAGGAAAGGCTGAGTCGATATGATTATTTTTTTTTAATGATACCAGTTACGCAATTATGCTGATGTTTTCTTTCGTATTTTAATTTTTTATTTTAATTATTGAAGTACTCTTTAAGCGCTATTGGTCTTCTTCTTTAATTTCTGGTGAATTGGATGTTATCTTGGTCTTTGTCTTTAATTTCTGGTGAATTGGATGTTATCTTGGTCTTTGTATTTAATTTCTGGTAAATTCATGTTATTCTGTTTATAGGTTGTCCCATATATATTTCTTTTCAGAAGTTGCTTGAATTTGCCCACAATAACTGAAGCCTTTTCCTCCTATTTTCACTATATTTGTGGTTTTATTCTAACTTCTGGTTAGCAAGCAATTTTAACACTTACTGGACCAATCTATGCCTGGGTTTGAGTTGAGTCCACTGCTGCAAAGGGTGCAGCAGGTTTTTGATGACTATTCTGGAAATGTCAATTAAATCAACAGAACATTTTTATCACTAAATTGTCAAGTTTATCAGTTCTGGCGCTTAGTACTGCTAAAATTGATGCACTTGACTGAAAATTTTCTAATTTCATTGACTCAAATCAGATTTTTTTTTTTTTCCCTTCTCTTTGAAGGGAAAGTAACCATATCAGGGTTTGAATGATGGTCCAGCACTTGCATGCTAGTGAGATTTGCCAACCGAGCTGTGCTGCTGTAGTTATTTTTCACAGTCTGTACATATAAACCAAAAGTGATTTCAAGTGTTGGGCTGAAACCAGTTAATCCAATTCATGTCTCATTCTGCCTGTTGGATCCACTTACAATTCTAGTAGAAATGTGCCTCATTCTGTTAAATCTATGCTTGAGCAGATGGATAATAGTCCAACCACTGGTAGTGTTTCAACTACTGCTGCAGAGAAGCAGAGGTTAGCCAAAGCTTCACTGGCATATAATTGCAGGAGGTGAGCGATTTACCTTTGTATTTGAATAGCATGGGGTTTCTTACATTTTTCTTTTAGTGGTTGCCTCTTTTATCTATATTTATATTTTATAATTCATACCAGGGCTTAAACCCTAATCTGGATGCTATTTGCCTATATTTGGGGTTCTAGTCATGGGATATTACCCAATAACTGTTCTCGTGTTGGTCTCTGGTAGTTGATCTCTTGTACAGTGAAAAGAATTGATTGTCTTACCTAATTTCATCTGCAACTTTGGATCTAGAGAATGTTCAATATGTTGGTCAATTTGACATACAAGGCTGTAATTTTTATCTGCGTACATGTATAACATCCATTAGGAATCAGCTGCTAACACAGTGTGAGAAAACATACCCCAGAGTCCTACAATTCCTTTCATGTTACATTTTCCTAGCAGGGGAGGAGCTGTTCTTTTGACTCTTCTTTTTTTTGGTACCACCACTGATGAGAAAAAAAAGATAAAAAAGTAGTTCAAAATCATTACTTCACTAACTTGTGCAAAAATTCTGTATTATGTAGTCCAATCTTCAAAAAGATGTTTCCAGAGTATGTAGAGAAGTACAACCAGCAGCTGGCTGCAGAATTGTGTATTGTGGAGCAATCATTACTGCAGAAGGATGATGAGAGATCCAGTGCAGCAAACCTGAGGAATAATCTGAAAGAGGAAGGCAGAGAGGACATGGCATATGAAGTTAGAAACAGAAGGCGGTCAAAGAAATTCCCGTTTTGGGTGCTCTTGTTGTTGGTGTCGGTCTTTGGGTTAGTGATGGCCTTGCCACTGCTCCAACTCTGACCCGTAAGAAAAACCCTTTTTTTCTACCAGTCTTTCAAATGCCATCAATCTAGTGAGTCAAGTAGATATTGCGTTAAAGGAAAAACATGTCTCAGTATCTGTGTATATGTTCTTGCAATTAACAGTAGCCCCGTAAAGAAGTCTTGGATAATGGTTGGGTTTCTTTGGTAATCTGTTTTTGTGCTAATTGGTGTTTGACTCTCTCAAATCATAGATGTCCCTCAATTGTTCTTCAACTGTGTCATATCATTGTTTCTCAATCTCCGTATTTACTGAAGTTAGTTTCTTAGTGTTTGGTTTGGATGCTCTACTGAATTGAATTGCAGTTAGTGGTACAATAATATACATCTGCTCATGTCTAACCCCCCATCAGAGGGGATTGGCTCCAGACTGCGTCTACAATAATATACATCTGCTCATGTCTAACCCCCCATCAGAGGGGATTGGCTCCAGACTGCGTCTACAATAATATACATCTGCTCATGTCTAACCCCCCATCAGAGGGGATTGGCTCCAGACTGCGTCTAACTGTAATTCATGGGTCAATTGTATATGATTTCTGTGAATTTCATTTGTTTCCTCCTGATTTAACCAGCTCTGCCGATTCAAGGTGATTTGTGCATACAAACCAACCAAGGTTGTGGTTTCCCCTTTCAAGGGTGGTAATCTGCTGATACATTATAGTTCCAGTGTTTCAGTTGATAAAGCACGATGTGCTGGTACACGACGTAGGTTAGGGATTCCCTCTTTAATGCAGAGAGTTACTCTTTGCTGTGGTGGATTGCAAAGCTTTTCATGTAGACCATTCCATGGACCATCCAATTACGCTGGACGGATGTAGACAGGATTTTAGGTTAAAAAAAAGAAAAAATCAGATTCTTTGCATCATCTTGTCTTCCGAATTGTAGGTATTTATTACTTGAATTTGGATTCAGAGCAACATTCTTCTGCCTATCCTTGGTCTCCCCATGTTATGTATGGTATTCAGCTTTTTGCTGAGCAGGTTTCTTCCCATTGGTTGACAGGTTGAAACTGCACCCTCTGGATCAGTTCATTTTAAGGGATCTTTTATGAGGTAGATAGTCTGAATTCAAAGCTAAATGTCATGCATCGGAGTCTTAGGGGGGGTGAAACATAGCTTGCGTTCAGCACAGACCTGATCAAAAATCCGGTTGAGTTGATTTTTAGTCTTGAAATTATAAGCAATTAGGCATGCAAAAATGCATATTTGTTTCTTTTGTTCTAGTGATCTTTTGAAACTCAATCATTAAAAATCCAAAAAACGATGTTTCAAGAGTCTTCACAAAACTACTCAGAATTTTATTGGAGTGAAAAAATACTGATCAAGTTACTGTCTATTATTTATATATTCCTTCATAAATGTATTTACACTTTTATACTAACAGTAAATACTATTTTTGCCACAGTAAATACTATTGAGAAAAAATTATGGATGCTATATGAATGATTCATTTCATCAGCTGCATGCCCATGTATGTAATCAGCTTCCAAACTATATGGTTCGGATGATTATTAACATTAAAAATTGGATCATTGATGAAGACAAATGTATTTTTGTTTTGCTTCTATTGCTTTTTGGTTAAGATTGTGAGAAGACAATTCCAATGCTTACGACAGACTCCATGTTCCATGCACTTTTCTATTCCCGCATTTGCCGGGTGATTTTGGTCGGCCCCTTTCCTTCCTATCTAAGCCATTCGCGCGCGGGAAAGGAATACACCCCATTCAGATGCGGAAGATCCACACCATTCATCGGATACGGCCCAAATACTCTGGCCCAAAAATGGTGATTTCTATCGTCCACTTACTTGGCCAACGATACATTTTCCGGAGAATGGACGGTTACAAATCTCATTCTCACGTGTTGATGTACAATACTTGTGACAAGAATCCCGATTAATCCGCCGAAGCGAATATACTGGCACGTGTGTGTTTAATAGTCA
>JAYJMB010000254.1:0-18298 GCA_036873735.1 Pouteria campechiana
AATTAAATTTGATTTTAACTAAAATTTGCCAAAAATTACCGGCAACTTGATTTTTCAACTATCCACATGCAATTTTTTATCTTTCTTCACCTATGAATCATTGATTATTATATGTCCTCATCATCCTCACATTAATATATATTTTTAATCCATTTTGGCTAATTTTTCTATAATAAAATTCAATATTTTTCCTAATTTACACCTTCAGCATTTCACCGCCTTAAATTTATTTTCTTTTTCACTTAAATGATTTATTTAATACACTTTAGTGTACCCCAAACCTCATGCTCATGTTTATATTAATAATCCATTCAATTTCATAACTTTTCATAATAAATTTCTCAAAATTTTAATTATACAATCTGTCGACCCGATAAAAATTATCGAAACTTTACAATAACAAAAATTTACATTTTTGAAATTTTTAGGGTCTTACATACAACTTTTGAAAATTATGTGGGGATAAACATATTTTGATAAGTGTGTTTCATAGTAGATATTCTTTTCTTTATATGAAAAATAAAATTATGCTTAAATGAGTTTATAGATATAAAATCATGATTTAAAGTACATATCCATGCTTTAAAACTTGTGCAAATTACATATGGACAATTATATTATGATTTATAATAAAAAAATATAATAAAAAATGTCAAGCTAACAATATGAAAAAAGTGCAAAAGTCAAAGTGCAAGTGCACAGCTACAGTAATTTTGCTACAGTACTTTTGCTATAGTGCTGCTATAGTGATAGACAAAGTGGATTGTCTAAGATGAAGTGGAAAATAATGTGGATTTCTAAGAAAAAGTGAAAGACAAAGCTTTTATAAGATGAAGTGGAAAAATAATAAAGCTTCAGACAAATTAGCATATGAAGTAACAAACGAAGTTTGATTTAGTAGATGAAGTAACAAATGATTACTATAATAATCTGCTATAGTAATTTGCTAAAGTAGCTTGCTATAGTAACCTATAGAAAAAACTTCAACCAATCAACAAAAGAAGTGCTATGGTGATTTGCTATAGTACAACAGACAAAGCTTCAAGCGATTAGTAGATGAAGTAACAGACAAAGTGGTGCAGTGCAATGATAATCTACTATAATAAGTCTGCTACAGTAATGCCGCTATAGGAACTTTGCTACAGGAACCAACAGACAAAGCTAATTCTTCTGCTACTTACTTCAGACAAAGCAAAGCTATAGTGATCTACCACATTAACACTGCTGCAATGACGTGCTACATGAACTTATTATAGTGAAAATTTGCTATTTTCAAGTATAAAAAATTCAACACTCTTCAGCAGCTAGGTTTTGCAGTAATATTCTTCTAAGTAGTCCACAACCTTTCTAGATGGTAAAAATAGATAATCCATTGAAGGAGAACAAAATGCTTAAGGATTCTAAGTTCTAAAAAAAAATCAAACATCAAGAACCCATTCAAATTTCAAGTGCAGGACTACAGATATTTGCTCTAACCGTCTGCCATATTTCAAAAAGGTTTGAGTTACAAAAATTTCAAAATATGCTTAAAGATTTCAATTTGAATACTCTATTTGAAATCTCATACTATCCAAAGAGACAATCAAAAGGCAACAAACGGAAGAAGAAGTTCAGAGAGCAAAACACATTTTTCCAAAAATGAAGAAGCCCAACTTTGTCTAGAATCAACTATGGATAAAGTAGGAGATGAAGAGAAGTCTATCTAGTTGGAAAGAAACTTTGTTTGATATTAATTTCAGACAAATGCAATAAAGCAGCAGTTAAAGTAAAGTAGCTAAATTTTTTAGAATTTATTGTCTTCATTCTAAAACCATGAATGAAGTCAGAGTTGCAGCATCTTCTCATTCGTCAGTTGCCTGAACCAGTAATTCACCTTCTTCTACATCAAGGTTGGCACTACAAAACAACTCTAAGCCTATGGGAATTAATGAGAAGATGATGTTTCTAAATGGGAGATTATCAAAACGGTCTTCTACATTTATATCCTGCTCCACTACTTTCATCTTTGGATTCAATAAAGATCGTCTTCCTCTAATGGTCAAGTTTTCAAGAGAGTTATTTAAGGAGAAGAGATCAGATGATTCAAAGGACGTGAAGGAATACTTTTTAGATGTGCTTAACCTTATGTAAATCCTTCCACCCATGGCCAAGAGCTTTAACCTTCAGTTATCTATCCTTAAGCTTAAACTTTATATTCTTAATGACCATTGCCCTTATATTTTGAGAAGATCTTTTTGTATTACTAGAGTTGTAAAAGATTTCCTCTTCCCCTATGCTTCATTGTAACACTATGTAAAAGTGTATAAGTTTTCTAGTTAACCTAAAAACCAGAGAGTTGTCGGTGATCTCTAGAAAACCATCAAGTTTACTGGTGATCTTAGAAACTAGTGAGTTTCTTGGTGATCTCGTGAAACTAGAAGAGTGTTGGGAACACTGTTTAGCCTCTCTAGAGCTGGAATCTAGAAGAGTGTTGAGAGCAATATTGTATTCCCATTATATTGGATATAATGGAACCTAAGGCACAATGAAATTGTGTTCTTTGAAGAGTGGAAGTAGGGACAATGTTCCCAACTTCCATATTAAGATGAATCCAACTATGTATAATGAAAGAGGAGATTGGAAATACTTTTAATGGCTAATAACGTTAAGCTATGGAAAATCATTTTCATTAGCATAAGTGAGGATGAAGTGAGAGCATAGCAAGAAACTGTCAAAACTATGAATGTCCTATTATATGCTCTCTGCCCCACCATTTGCAACTTTATCTTAACCTATAAAGTTGCAAGAAAAATGTTGGATAGGTTATAGACAAATTATGAGGGCAAGCTGATTTGCAATCGAATGAAACTAATGTTGTTGTCGAGATTGATTTGAGTGTAGAAACCCAAGCAGAAGAAAAGGAGGAGCAACCTCCAATAGAAAAAGACTCATGGGAGAAGCAACCCAAAGAAGAAGAAGAGAAATTCCTAAGTTCAAACTCAAATTGAAGAACAAAAGTCTGAAGCAATTTAAAGATCCTCTTAAGTTAAGAAGTGACTTATGAAAGAAAGAAATGTAGAGAAAGAAGATGAAGAAAGGAAAATCTATCAAGCTTCATCAAAGGACAAATGTCTGCTTGATACTGGATGAAGAAGATGTTTAAAGAAGCCAGAGACAAAGGGAAGGTAGGTGCAGGTATGACAACTCAAATCCAAAATCCTCTATACTCTTGTAATGTCCACGCTTAATCCATTTACTCATTTATTTCTGATATGATTTCATTTGTATCTAATATAGCTTCATGCAAACATGAATAGAATCTTAAGGTTTAGTATAGATTAGAAGAATCTAAATCAAATAAATTCATGTTACAAAACTGAAACACAAATTGAAATAGAATTTTAGAGACACTTAGGAAAAAGGAAATCATTCATAAAAGAAGCAAACAGTTTAAGTAATGAATGATCTGTTCAAAATAATGAAGTATATTTGATTTTGCTGAGTAGTCTAGATTCTTAACTACATACTATTTCATGATAAAAAGGAATTGCACTAATTGAATTGTTGCATAAAGGTCACATCTGTTTGATTTTGCTAATGAAAGAAAAGTTCAAGAATCTATCAAGTGTATGCTGAAAAAAGCTTGAAATGAGCACATGGAAGAAGGAGAATGATGAGAAAACAAGATCACCTTCTCAATCTACAAACTTCAAGAGAAAATCAAGCACTGAAATGAAAAGTCAAGATTGGCATCATCATTTATGACCTTAAATGCAGAAATTGAAAAAGGAAGTGACAAAAGAGATAAGTTTGCCAAACTTGATATATATTTAATTGATAAGCACATTGAACATATGCATTTTACTGCTATACATTATTCATGTTCCTGAAATGTACATCTCACTACTTTGGATTTGAATGGATATGAATTCATTGTTTCTAAACTAAATCATTCTAAAAATTTAAATTGATATGCAAAATAACTAATCCTTAATATAATTACAATCCCAAGGCATAGTCAAGCCTATTTGGGAAACCTCATGGTTTAAGGTCTTGAATAGGTATTCCATGCCTAGCCATTCCTTCTGTAATCATTATTAAGGCTTGAATTCTCAAGATTGAAACAACTAATAAAATAACTTAAATCCTTATGAATGCTTAAAAGTATATTTATGTTATGAATTATTGCATCTTATTTATTATTCCCACCATTCACGATGATAATGTATGCAAGAATGATTGAGCATATACATCTTGAAATTGTATAATGAGGAAATTCAAATAATATGTGATAGTCTACTTCATCCCAAACTGCTTTCTGAAATTTTTGCATCAACCAAAGTAGTTTTAGTATTTTGATCATAACTTTCTTGTACGAACTTGGAAATAAGAAATTCTTGATTTCATGGATTGATAATTTATAGGGATATAACTTTTATATTTGTCACTTTTACTAAATAAGTCTCCTTCTAGGAGTTGTTGGGCCTTAAAGTTATGCCTTTTTGACAAAGTGAAATTTTAAACTAAGTTTCAACTATTGGAGATAGCTGAACTGTTCTAGTCATAACTTTCTCATAAAAATTACAATAATGTGATTCGTAATGCATTGAAAATCTAAGAACAAAGGCTACAACTTTAATGTTGAACATATTTTCCAAATCAAACAGTAAAAGTACCAGAATTTATGTAAATCTACCACCTTGCATTGATAAATTCTTTTGTGATCAAATCCTATGTTGAATAATGAAATATGACTCTTGGATGATTTGGTCAATTGATAAGGTGCATAAATTATGGTATGAATAGATTTACAAAATTACATATTGAGCATATAAGGGCATACAAAAGGCTCATAAATTTCTAAAGATGATTGAATTAGGGGTCTGCATAGGCCAGGTTTGATTCAGTTTTAAGGTTGCCCAATCCTAACCATATATATAAAATATGTGTCCAACCCTAACCCCTTTCCTACTTTTAAAATCTTTGCCCAGCCCTTACCCTAACCCTTTGGGTTTAGTTCGAGTTTGGTTTGGGTTTGGGTTTTTAATACAAACCCAATCATTAAAGGGTAGATAAATGGGGTGAGCTAATTAAGCATCTAAAATGGAAGCATTCTTCATTATTTTATGTTGTAGCCATGTTTGGATGGATAAGAACAGGATGAAATTAAAATGAGCATGTACAAAATGTTGCTAGTAAAAGTATGACATCAACCAGATGAATAAAATTAAAATATAAGTAAAAATGACAAAAGAGTGAAATGCATTTGGTATTCTAAGTGCATTAGCATCTACTGATCACAACCTATCAATCTCTCTAGGTGCTTGCAACATCACCGTTATGGGATTATATGTCCAAAAATTCATTATTATGCTTGCTAAATAAAATGAATGATTTCAATTATGTTCAAAATGATATCATTTCACATAGGAAGGAGAAAACAAAAGGTCATAAAAGCAACTATAGATGTTTTTCATAAAATAGAAATTGGAGTCAATAGCCAATCTCATCTTGTAGGCAGGGGAAACTCTGCTATTGTTCTGAATATTTAGATGCATGAAAGGTTGGTCAATTATGAAATCGATCATCCTGATGAACTTGAGCTATGAATGAATGAAGTATGAATTAATTCAAGGCATAAATGTAAAATTTTCACTTTCAACTAATCAAAATAAACGTCGGTAGTCATTCCACTGACCAGGCATTTATTGGTAGATATCTTTCAACCAAACATTTTTGAAGTACTACAAAGCATGAATGAATTCATGGCTAGGGAATTTCATTATAATTACAACAAAATCTATCTTATTGCAGTATTGGTTGGGCTCGAGTACCCAAACCCTGAATCTAGACCAAACCCATCATTCAGTAGGGTTCAGGTTGGGCTCTACCAAATTTGGTTTTTTTCAAAAACTTGACTACCCAACCCTAGTGAAATTCAAGGTGGGTCCAGCCTAAACTTGAGCCCATGCTCACCCCTAGATTGAATGAGTGTGGTCTAAGTGAGCATGAAAAGTGATATCTATTTTAGATAGCCCTACTCTATTCAAGTTTCATAATAAGATGCCTTAAAAGTAGAAATAATGGTGTTTCTTACACATCTAATCTCATATGAATTAAAGAAGTATTTATTTTTCATGAAGCACCCTTGGATTAAACACTAAAATTTAATTGTTGTTGAAGATCCAAAGTTTAGATTAGAAGAAATTAGCATTCCTAAATATATATATATATATAAAGTTGTAGATTTCTAAGCATGTGATTTCAAGTAACTTGAGAAAGCCTGAGAAATATTCAATTCACATATATATGATATGAAGGTGTGCTATGTAAACAGTTGAGAAATGTTGAGCACCTTTCTTTAGAGATTTAAGGCACTTTTACTTCATTTTCTAGTATGTGTATGATAAGTAACAAATGAATTGTAGAAGTGGAGACAAAATTCCTTTCTTACTATTCGCTAGACAAAGTAGTTTTGTCTGTTGTAAGTTATAGGCAATTGTTGATAGCGCGGACAAGGTTTCTTCACAACAAACAAATTGACATTATCTATTGATTTGTTTATAGATAGCAATAGATGAATTTGAAAGGCACAATTAGAGATTACCTTCATAGTTATATTTCTCAGTCTACCATCTTAAGAAAGGAACATAAGATACTTAGGTACAAAGAATCACCTAATGATTAAAATGATAGAAATCCCAATCTGAATTAAGAAAAATTTAGTGTTGTCATTATTAAACAACATTAAGTAACTACAAACTAATGAAAAAAATAAACACAACATTTAGGATCATGCATTGTCATATCATAACTATTGAATGATTGAAATGATGTTTGTTTATCAACTTATATGATTAAAACTTGGTATTTTCATTCTTGATAAGATGTGGCAAAGTTTCTTATGCAATTTCTTTATGAAATATAACTGTCAGTTCAGTGTCCTTTATGTTTAATTAAGAATTATGATTTTGATGCACCCTTGAAATAATATATGAATTGATACATGGTTGAAAACTATTTACATATCTTTAAAACTTCAATTACAATTTGGATGTTGCTTATGACATGAGTCTATCCTTTATATCACTGAAAACTAATTGTATCTCATGTTCATAGTTATGCTTTATATAGGACTAAGATCTATAGATGGTTGTGAACTCTTTAAGAATGCATCAAGACAAGTGGAGAAATATGTAGATGTAATGATAACAAAAGTTATCTTAAGACTTGATGCCAATGATGATTTTAGTCTAGGAAGCCAAAATGAAGACAAATATGCTTGGCATGAATAATCATTGTTGCAACATTTTGAATACAAGTGATAAGTTCATAATATATCATATTTTTATATCCTTATTTACATGTTTAAGATCTTTTTTAATGTGTTTTCAGTAGTTTATATTGACATTTAAGTGAATATTGCACTTAATAGAGTTTATTTTGTTGCAGACATAAAATTCTTTAAAATGAAACTTAAGATTAGAAAAGACATCACTTTAAAGTAATTTTTGAGATTGATGAAGGCATATCTAGAAAATGTGTTTAAAATGAAAGTTTCAGTTTTTTTCTTAGCTTTTTAATAAATTAAAAATTATATGATTCTAAGTTCATATGAGGAAGTTATATAAAAAATAGTATAACTCTCTCCAAAGACTCTGAAACATCATTTTTAGATGTACACAAGGCATAATTTTGAGGGCTCATGACTCCTAGAAGATGAATGATTTAGAAAAAGTGATAAACATGAAAGTTTATGTCCAAAAATTATCTATCCAATGCAAAATAAATTGTGCAATTCCGATTTGAAATGATAAAGTTATGATAATTTTACTTAAACTGCTCTAGAATATCAAAAATTCAATGACTCTGAAGTTGACGTTTGTGACTCCAAAATTAAATTCAGTGACTCCGAAGTTGACCTTTGTGACTCTGAAATTAACTTCAATGACTCTAAAGTTAACCTTTATGATTCCAAAGTAGACTTGTGCCTACAAAATTAATTTCAATGACTCCAAAATTGACTCTTGTGACTTCAAAGTAAGACTTGGTGCCTCCGTAGTTTACTTGCATGACTCTGAATCAGACTTGTGCCTCCAAAGTTGATATTTCAAAGGAAACGAAGGGATTCAAAAGGTGCAAATTAATTTTAGTGCCTCTAAAGTAGGAATTCAAATTTACAGCTCGATCTTTAGTGCCTTTGAAGTAGCTTAATAAGAAACAAAGCTTAAAATCAAAGCCTGGAATTGGAAGGACATAAATTAAGTTATTTTCCATGCATCAGATGTTGCAAATTTAAGAGTATGAGAAATGTGGATTGCGAAGTTATTATTGGAAGCTAATTTTTAAGCTCAAGATTGTGTTACAATTTTTAGAACTTAGGATACGTAACAACTTAGTTATTTTGAGAAATTCTATTTTTATGCATTATAATATTTTGGAAGCTATATTTTCATAAGGAAATACTGAGTTATTATTGGAAGAGGATCTTTATGCATAGTGGCATTACAATTCATGGAGTAGTTCTACTAAAACCCTGCTACTTGGGTTAATGAAGAACACATCAAGGAACACAGTTTAGAGAGAGAGAGAGATTGAATGAGAGAAGTTTTCCAAGGAAGCAAGAGAATGATTTCAAGTTCTACAATCATGCATATTTCAGATAGTTTTATTTCTGTTTTTATTATGAGCTAAATTCTTTTTTCTAAGGCAATGATATAACCCTCCTTGATATTCATTATTAATAGAGATTGTTGGGTTATTAATTCAATATCATCTTGTTTCATTCATTGTGTATAATGCAATCATTTGATTTATTTAATTGTCTGATCACCAATTATAAGAATTAACTTGACTATCCTTGAGTATGTGGTTAAGGTAGATGCTATATGCTAAACCATGTACTGTGCTCTTTTGAATGAATGAGTAAATGGTTAAGGTAGATGCCATATGCTAAACTATTCTACTTGATTTATTAAAGTTCTTCTAATCTTAATGAGTTTTCAATCTCAATTATGCTCCATGCCATAATTAAGTGGAATAGAAAAACATACTTAATTTAAACCTGAATGCCTAAAGGTAATAATCATATAGTGGATAGAATGAACCCAAAATGCTGAATTGATACCAATATATCAACAACACTGAATATCGTTGAGTGGTGAAGTCAGATCCCTAAACTCTTACAACCTGAATACTATTTTACATTACTGAAGCCATTGTTTTCTATTTATCTTACATTGCACTTTTATTTACTTAGTCTATAATTTATCTTATTGCTTTAGAACAACTTAATTTTTGTTACTAGAGATAATTGAATTAGTTTGATAGTTCTTTGTGGGATTGACCCTTGCTTTGCACACTATACTGCTATACACTCATGCACTTGTGAGGAATTATAATTTAACCATCAAGTTTTTGGCATTGCTGGGAAGCTGGTTCCAAATCGATTTGATTTATTTAGTTATAATTTTTATTTTTCATTGTTATATTTTTAAGTATATTTAATTTTTTCTTTCTTTCTTTTACAGAACTATGAATGAAAGAAAGACGATCACTGAATCTAGTTCTGTTGCCTTGGAACAATCACATTGATAAAGTGGAAATAGAGATAGAAAGCATAAGTGAAGAAGACATTCAAATGGTTGACAACATGGAAAATAGAGTGGTTCAACAAACTCAATAGCTGATGAAGGAATTTACATGCCCAATGATTGGAATCTCACCTTCATGCATTATTTTAGATGATAATGCTAGGAATTATGAGCTAAAGTGTATACATTTTAACATGCTTCCTTCTTTTCATGGTGTAGTTGTGAAGGATCCTTTAACATTCATGCATGATTTCTATGCAACTATTCAAACTTTTTCATTAGAGGATTGGCTGTGCATGAGATGTTTTCCTTACACCTTGAAAGATACAGCAAAAACATGGTTCATGACATTGGCTCCTAGATCACTGACTATATGGGATGCAGTATATAATAAGTTCATTAGTAAATTTTTTTCCAATGTTAAAACTACAGAATTGAAAAGTAAGATTGCTACTTTTTCTCAAATGGATGGGGAAGCATTCCATAAGGCATGGGAGAGATTTAAGGCATTACTGATTCAATGTCCTCACCATAGATATCCTCTTGAATCGCTCAATTAATTTTTCTATGATGGACTACACAACTATGCCAAGCCATGGTTGATAATGCAGCAGGTGGAGCAATGGGAGAAAAGACCTCATAGGAGATATATAATGTATATGATATGCTTAAAGTAAACTCCCAATAGAAGAGTGTAAGAGGTTGGTCCAAAGGAATTTATGAGATCAACTCTATCATTGATCTTTCTATGCAGATGTCAAAGATGGCGAAATAGATAAAGGTGATGTGCTCTATGATAGTGAACTTGAAGCGACTTGTCCCTATAGAGGTTTGTTCAATTTGTGGTAATTCAGGATACTCATAGAATTTTTGTCCCTTTAATGAAAAATTTGTAGGAGTTTTAGAGAAATCAAATGTAATGGATTTCTATAACCAGCAGCCACATAACGATCCTTATTGAAGTACTTACAATCCTAGTTTGAGAAATCATCCAAAATTTTCATAGAACAATAGGAACAATCAAAATCAATCTGCAACTTATTTTCAACCTAAGAAATACACTCTTGAGGAGAAAGTTTAGACTTTTATCCAAGTGACTGAATCAAGATTTTAGAATGTGAAGGCATCAATAAAGAAGATAGAAACATGATTAGGGCAGATTATAGAAGTTGTGTAGAGTCACACACTTGGAAAGTTTCCAAGTCAGCTAGAGTAAGCAAAAGCAGTCACAACATTGAGAAGTGGAAAGGAAATTGACAATAAAGTTGGCAAAGAATTTGATGAATCTAATATTTTTGCAGGAATTGACAATGAGATGAAAATGGCAGAGGAGGAAGTGCATTCAAGGAAGGCTGTGTTCCCAATAGTTGACCCTCCAGTCAATTACAAGCCACCACCATCTTGTGATCCACCAGTGCCTTTTCTAAGAAGATTGTGGCAAAGAAAATTGGACAAATCATTTTCTGATATTTACGATATCCTTTCCAAAGTTAATGTTAACTTACCTTTTCTTGACATGATTAAGAACATGCCTGCTTATGCTAAGTTTTTGAAGGAACTAACCTCAAGGAGGCGTATGTATGAGCCTCATGAAAAGGTGATAGTTTTAGAAGCTGCCAGTGCAATTTGGCAAACAAATCTTCCTCCAAAGTTGAAGTATCCAGGTAGTTTTAATATCACCATCATGGTTGGAGGAAAGAATAAGGTAAAGGCTATGTTGGATTTAGGAGCAAGTATAAACTCGATGCCTTATTTTATTTACTTGCAGGTTGGTTTAGGAGATTTGAAACCTACTACAATGTCTCTACAACTTACAGACAGATTAGTGAAATATTCAAGAGGCATTATAGAAGATATATTGGTACAAATTGACAAACTTATTATTTTAGCAGATTTTATGGTGCTTGACATGGAGAGGCAAGTGACTCTAGAGAAAGAGGTGTCCATTCTTCTGGGGTGCCCATTCATGGCAACAACTAGGACAATCATTAATGTGCAAAATGGGAAGCTAAAAATGACTATTTTGGATGAGACTGTGAAATTTTCTATTTATAATTTTCTTTTATTACCTTCAGATCCTACAAATCCTAGTGGTTGTTTTCAAATTGATGATTTGAACTCACTTGTATCATCTACTTTTATGCAGCAAGAAACAGAAGACAAATTGCTACTGGGGCTTACAACTAAAGAATTCATTGAGGAGGATAAAGAAATCAAAATTTGAAACAAGATTTGGACAATGCAGAGGAACTTAGAGAAGCTGAAGTCACCAAGGAGGTGTTGACACATTTGAATTCCAATTTGGCACCATCAATTGTCTTACCACTGAAGCTGGAATTGAAGCAACTACCATAGAACTTAAAGTATGTAATTCTTGGTGAGAATGATACTCTTCCAGTTATAATTATTGCTAACTTATCTGCTGATGAAGAGAATAAGTTGTTAAATGTCTTAAAAGAGAATAAGGATACTATAGGTTGGATATTAGCTAACATCAAAGGAATTAGCCCCACTGTGTTCATGCATAAGATCTTGTTGGAAGATGATGCAAAGCCTTCTAGGGGTGCTTGGAGGAGACTTAACCCACACAGGCAGGAAGCTGTTAAAGCTGAGGTTATTAAGTTGTTGGATGCAAGTATTATCTACCCAATTTCTGATAGCAAATGGGTGAGTCCAATTCATGTGGTACCAAAGAAATTTGGTATTTGTGTTGTTAAGAATGATAATAATGAGTTGGTGCCAATAAGAATGACTACAAGATGGCGGATGTGCATAGATTATAGAAAACTTAATGCAACCACAAGAAAGGATAATTTTTCCTCTCCCTTTCATTGATCAGATGCTTGAATGATTGGTAGGTCATGCTTACTACTATTTTCTAGATGAAGTTTTAGGTTACAATCAGGGTCCCATTGCTCCAGAAGACCAGGAAAAGATAACCTTCACTTGCCCATTTGGAACTTTTGCATACTGGAGGATGCCTTTTGGTTTGTGCAATGCTCATGCAACCTTTTAGAGGTGTATGATGTCTATTTTTTTGTTATGATTTAAAGGTTTATAGAGGTTTTCATGGATGATTTTTCTATTTTTGTTAATTCATCCAATGATTTCCTTAATAACTTGACCTTGGTGCTTAAAAGGTGTGTTAAAATGAATTTGACATCAAGTTGGGAAAAGTGTCATTTCTTAGTTAAGTGGGGGATTGTGCTAGGACATACTGTTTCAATTAGAGGCATTGAAGTTGACAAGGCAAGGATTGATGTAAATTGCCCCCTCCCACTTCAATCAAGGGGGTGAGGAGTTTTCTAGGTTATGTAGGTTTCCATAAATGGTTCATTAAAGACTTTTCAAAAATTTTTAGACCGCTGTATAACTTGCTATCTAAAGATGTACCTTTTTATTTTGATAATGAGTGCCTTGTTGCTTTCAATACCTTCAAAGAAAAACTAACTTTTACTCCAATTTTAGCAATTCCTAATTGGTCCATTCCTTTTGAGCTTACATGTGAAACATTTGACTTTATTTATGGTGTTGTCTTAGGATAAAGAATAGATAAATTGCATCATGTGATTCATTATACAAATAGAACTTTGAGTGAAGCACAATTGAATTATTCCACCACTGAAAAAGAATTGCTTGCAATTGTGTTTGCATTGGAAAAGTTCCGCTCATATTTAATTGGTTTGAAAATAATTATTTATTCTGATCATGCTGCATTAAAATATTTGCTAACTAAGAAAGATGTCAAGCCCAGATTGATCAGGTGATACTATTGCAGCAAGAATTTGCCGTAACAATCAAGGATAAGAAAGGCAGTGAAAATGTTATAGCTGATCATCTGTCCAGGATAGTGGAAGGGACTGATATTTTGCAGAATAAAGATAAAGCAAGCATTCCCATCAATGAGATTTTTCTTGATGAGCAATTGTTTTCTATACATAGAAGTGACCTGGGTATGCTAATATTGTTAATTATTTGGTTAAGGGAGTTTTTAATCCTATGTTGAATTCACAAGGAAGGAGGAGGTTATTATCTGTAGCAAAATATTGCTTGGGATGATCCACTTTTATTTAAAAATGTGTTCAAATCAGATCATTAGACACTGTATACCTAAGGATGAACAATAAATAATTTTGAAACATTATCATACATTCAGTTGTGGAGGGCATTTTGGAGGAAAGAAGACCGCTCTTAAAGTTTTCTAATCTAGTTTTTATTGGCTAACTATTTTCAGGGATGCTCATGCTTTTTATGCAATGTGTGATAGGTGTCAGAGAATAGGTAACATTGTTAAATGAGATGAAATGCCACTCACAGGTAATCTAGTTATTAAATTATTTGATGTATGAGGCATTGATTTCATGGGCCCATTCCCACCATCCAATGGGAACATGTACATTCTACTTGCCGTTGATTCTATATCTAAGTGGATTGAGGCAATGGCCACTAAAACTAATGATGCTAATGTAGTGCTAAAATTTTTGAAAAATAAGATTTCTCCAAGTTTGGCACTCCAAGAGCAATCATTATGATAGAGGAACTCATTTTTGCAATAAGGTATTTGCAGCTTTGTTAAAAAGGTTTAACATCACTCATCGAGTAGCAACACCTTATCATCCACAAACTTCTAGGCAAGTTGAAGTAACAGATAGATCAAAAAAATTATAGAGAGGACAGTGAACACCTCAAGGAAAGATTGAGCAATGTAGTTGAATGATGCACTTTAGGCATATAGGATTGCATTCAAGACCCCAATAGGAATGAGTTCTTAGAGACTTGTCTTTAGAAAAGCTTGCTATTTGCTAGTGGAGTTAGAGTATAAAGTAGACTAGGCAATAAAGAAACTGAACTTTATTTTGCAGAAGGCAAGTGAAGAGAGAAAGCTTTAACTGAATAAACTAGAGGAGTTGAGAGATGAAGCTTATGAGAATGCAAAGATTTATAAGGAGCCAACAAAAAGATATCATGACCAAATCATTCACAAAAGATGCATTGAACATGAAATGGAAGTTTTGCTTTATGACTCATGTTTACATTTGTTTCCAAAAAAATTACTGTCTAGGTGGGTTGGACCATTCCTGGTTACACAAGTGTTGTCACATAGAGCTATGAAGTTAAAGAACTTGAGGACTAGGAACAAGTTCAAAGTCAATGGTCATTGAGTAAAGAGATATATGAAGGATGACTTGTCAATAGTTGAATGAAATTGTTGAATTTTAGAATCTATGAAGGAGGAATTCGTCTTGCACAGACATTAAATAAAGTACTCCTTGGAAGGCAACACAAGTTTCTAAACTTTCTTTACGTAGTGGTTTAATGTTTCTATAGCAGAAGTAAGAAATCTGCTTTTAGAATGAGCATATTAGTTGCAATCCATGAGCATATAAGTTGCAAAGGATTGCAATTGATGTTTTCAGTGTTATAACTACCACCTAATATTTGTTAAGGATGTCAAAGCAATTTCAGAAGGAGAGGATGAGAATACACTTCATTTAGGGAAGCCCATGAACTTAAACTTCTATCATTATTTCACATTGAGGAAAATGTTTGGTTTAAGTTAGGGGTTATTTTGAGATTCACATTCAAATTTCTGATTTGCATTTAGTCAGATTTGCATTTAGTTCAGTTTAAAATATATATATATTGAATTTAGATGTATATTTTAAGGAGCTAAACATTTTAATAACTTAGCTAAAGAAATCCAAGAGTAACTATGCTACAATGCTAAAACTAAATAGGATGGATTCTCTCTAAACTAAAGATTACAAAAGATGTCACATTAAATTAATTTCTGAGATGATGGAGGCATATCTAGAATATGAAAGTTCTTATCTTTCCAATGAATAAAAAATCACATAATTCGGAGTTCATATAAGAAAGTTACCAAAATAGTCCAACTCTCTCCAAAGACTCTGAAACATCAATTTTGGATGTACACAAGGTGTCACTTTGAGGGATCACAACTCATAGAAGATGTATGATTCAAAAAAAGTTATCAACATGAAAGTTTTATCTCCAAAAATTATCTAGCCAATGCAAAATGAATTGTGCAATTTCAAATTCAAATGATAAAGTTATAACAATTTTACTAAAACTGCTTTAGAATATCCAAAATTCAGTGACTCCAAAGTTGACGTTTGTGATTCCAAAATTAAATTCAGTGACTCCGAAGTTGACCTTTGTGACTCCAAAATTAACTTCAATGACTCTGAATTTGACCTTTGTGATCCCAAAGCAAACTTATGCCTCCAAAATTAACTTCAATAACTCCAAAATTGACTCTTGTGACTCCGAAGTAAGACTTGGTGCCTCCGTAGTTTACTTGCATGACTCTAAATCATACTTGTGCCTCCGAAGTTGATATTTCAAAGGAAATGAAGGGTTTCAAAAGGTGCAAATTAATTTTAGTGCCTCTGAAGTAGGAATTCAAATTTACAGCTTGATCTTTAGTGCCACTAAGTAGCTTAACAAGAATTAAAGCTTGAAATCAAAGCTTGGAATTGGAAGTGAACAAATTTAGTTTTTTCTATACATGAGATGTTGCAAATTTACAAATATGAGACATGCAGATTGCGAAGTTATTATTGGAAGTTGATTTTTAGGTGCAAGATTGTGTTGCAATTTTTAGAACTCAGGGTACACAACAACTTGGTTATTTTGAGAACTTCTATTTTTATGCATTGTAATATTTTAGAAGCTATATTTTCATAAGGAAATACTGAGTTATTATTGGAAGAAAATCTTTATGCATAGAGGCGTTGCACTTCATAGAGGATTTCTACTAAAACCTTGTAGCTTGGGTTATTTAAGGACACATCTAGGAACATAATTTAGAGAGAGAGAGAGATTAGATGAGAGAAGTTTTTCCAAGGGAGCGAGAGAAAGATTTCAAGTTCTGCAATCATGCATATTTCAAATGGTTTTATTTCTATTTTTATTATAACCTAAATTCTTTTTTCTGGGGCAATGATGTAACCCTCCTTAATATTCATTATTAATAGAGATTGTTGGGTTATTAATTCAATATCATCTTGTTTCATTCATTGTGTATAATGCAATCATCTAATTTATTTAATTGTCTGATCACCAATTATGAGAGTTAACTTGACTATCTTTGAGTAAGTGGTTAAGGTAGACGCCATATGCTAAACTATTCTACTTGATTTATTAAAGTTCTTCTAATCTTCATGAGTTTTTAATCTCAATTATACTACACACTATAGGTAATTCGAATGGGAGAAAATACTTAATTTAAACCCAAATGCCTAACAATAATAATCATACAATGGATAGAATGAACCCAAGATATTGAATTGATACCAATATATCAATAACATTGAATATCATTGAGTGGTGAAGTCAGATCCCCAAAATCTTACAAACTAAATACTATTTTACATTACTCAAGTCATTGTTTTCTATTTATCTTACATTGCATTTTTATTTACTTAGTCTATAATTTATCTTATTGATTTAGCACAACTTAATTTCAGTAACTAGACATAATTGAATCAATTTGACAGTTCTCTAAGAGATTGACCCTTGCTTTGAATACTATACTATACTACATGTACACTTGCGAGGAATTATAATTTGACCATCAGTAAGCATATTACATAAATTATTTTAGAGAATGAAGAATTCATTATGATCTATGGTGCATTAACCTTGTTTATTTTATGTTGGATCATAGATATATTATATGCTTTATGAAGTTATCACTTTAAGCTTTCATTAGAAAAATAATATGTGATTTATCCATGTTCTACAACTTGTGAAAATTATGTGGGGATAAACATATTTTGAAAAGTGTGCTTTATAGAAGATATTCTTTTCTTTACATGAAAAGGAAATTGTGCTTAAATGAACTTATAGATACAAAATCATGATTTAAAGTACATATCCATGCTTTATAACTTATGTAAATCACATATGGATAATTATATTGTGATTTACAATGAAAAATATAACGAAAAATGTCAAGCTAAAAATATGACAAGAGTGCAGAAATTTCCAGTTGCTATAGTACTTTCGCTATAGTAAATGCTACAATGTTGCTACAGTGACAAGTGAAGTGGATTATCTTAGACAAAGTGGAAAACAAAACTTGTCTAAGATGAAGTGGAAGACAAAGTAAAGCTTCAAAAAAACTAGTAGATGAAGTAATAGATAAAGTGGAAGATGAAGTTCGAGTTAGTAGACGAAGTAACAGATGATTGCTACAGTAATTTGTTATAGTAGTTTGCTATAGTAACCTATAGACAAAGCTTTAGGTAATCAACAGACGAAGTGCGATGGTGACCTGATACACTAACTACTAACTATGCTACATTAACTCTGCTACAATACAATAAACAAAGCTTCAGGTGATCAGCAGACGAAGTAATAAATAAAGCGGTGCGGTGCTACAGTAATCTACAATAGTAAATCTTCTATAGTAACACCACTATAGTAACTCCGCTACAGTAACCGACAAATAAAGCTAATTCATCTGCTACTTACTTCAGACAAAGCGGAGCTATAGTGACCTGCTACAATAACACTATTATAGTAACACACTACAGTAACTTGCTATAGTGAAAATTTATTATTTCAAATATAAAAAATTCAACACTTTGCAATAGCTAGGTTTTGCAATAATATTCTTTGAAGTAGTCCACAACCTTTCTAAATGGTAAAAACAAACAATCCATTGAAGGAAAACAAAATTCTTAAGGGTTCTAAGT
>JAYJMB010000255.1:0-18291 GCA_036873735.1 Pouteria campechiana
TAGTATTCTTGTAATATCTGGATTGTGACTTGATATGTTCAACTATGAGTTACACTTGATGTATTTATGCCTAGATGACATAAAAACAAAAAATTAAGATCATATTCATGCTGAATATATTTTTTGGATGCCTATGGATCCCTCTTGTTATTTATGCGTTATTATACACCTACTTATTAAGTTTGCTCAGACTCACCCCTTTATTTTGAATTGTTAGCTGGCAGGTGAAGACCAATGCTTGAGAGATAGATTCAAAGATAATAGTTGTATTAATTTGATGTATTGAAAAGAAAATTTTTTATTTGTATGTACATCTTTCAAGTAATGTATAATAGATGTATTGGTAAGTCATAGTAATTAATGTATATAATGTTGTGAATGGATGTAATAACAAGCTAGATATGCTCATTGCCATCATGATGTGGATACGGTTTTGGGTAGCTGTGGGTGTATGAGTGAGTTTTAATAATTTTGTTTGTATTGTATAGATAAATAGAATTGTATTATTATGCAATGCATGATTGTACAAGAGAAATGCTTTATATTTTAGAGGAGACTTTGCTGAATTTTTAGTAAGATTTTTCTCTGGAATATAAGATGGTAGCATCTCGCATTGGCCTCGAGATGGCCTAGTTAAAATGCCTTGGGTGGGAGTGCAGGGCGTTACACTATCCAATCTTTGATAGCAAATAGGTAAGTATAGTGCATGTGGTGCCAAAGAATTCTGGTATTTCTGTTGTAAAAAATGACAAGAATGAGTTGGTGCTAATGTGAATGACTATAGGATGGTGGATGTGCATTGACTATAGGAAACTCAATGCAGCCGTAAGAAAAGACCACTTTCTCCTTCTTTTTATTGATCAAATGCTTGAAAGATTGACATGTCATGCTTAATACTATTTTTAGATGATTTTCAGGTTACAATCAAATTCGAATTGCCCTAGAGGACCAGGAGAAAATTACTTTTACCTGCCTATTAGAAACTTTTGAATGTTGGAGGATGTCGTTTGGTTTTTGCAATGCCCCTACTACATTTCAAAGGTGTATGATGTCCATCTTTTCTGATATGATTGAAAATTTTATTGAGGTATTTATAGATGATTTTTCTATTTTTGAAGACTCATTTGATGATTGCCTTCATAACTTGATTTTCGTGTTTAAAAGATGCATGGACATGAATTTGACACTAAGTTGGGAGAAGTGTTACTTTTTAGCAAAATAGAGAACTACAATTGGCCACATTATTTCAAATAAAGGCATTGAGGTAGATAAGGAAAAAATTGAATTGATTGTAAAGTTGCTACCACCAATTTTAATCAAAGGAATTAGAAGCTTTCTTGGTCATGTGGGTTTTTATTGATGTTTTATTAAAGATTTCTCAAAATTTTTTAGACCACTTTGTAATCTACTGGCTAAGGATGTAAATTTTTGTTTTGATGAGGAGTGCCATTTAGCCTTTAATACCTTGAAAGAAAAATTGACGTCAGCTCCTATTCTACCAGTTTTTGATTGGTCGCTTCCGTTTGAACTCATGTGTGATGCATCAAAATTTGTTGTTGGTGTTATCTTAGGACAGAAAATAGATAAGTAACCCCATGTTATTCATTATCCAAGCAAGAATCTAAACGAAGCATAATTAAATTATTCTAGCATTGAAAAAGAATTGCTTGCGATTACGTTTGCTTTGGAAAAATTTTATTCTTACTTGATTGGTTCAAAGGTAATTGTTTATTCAGATTATGTTGCACTGAGATATTTGCTAACAAAGAAAGATGTCAAGCCTAGGTTAATCAGGTGGATTCTATTGTTGCAAGAGATTGATCTAACATTTAGGTAAAAGAAGGGATGTGAAAATGTTGTAGCAGATCATTTGTCCAGATTAATAAAAGGATTGACTTTGAGCAAGAAAGAGGAAAGAAAAAAATTCCTATCAATTAGATCTTTACTGATGAGTAATTATATTCTATAAAGGAGAGTGAACCTTGGTACGCTGATATTGTAAATTACTTGGTTAAAGGAATTTTTAATCCTCTGTTGAACTCACAAAGAAGAAGAAAACTATTATCAATGGCAAAGCATTATTTCTAGGATGATCCATTCCTGTTCACAATATGCTCAGACCAAATCATTAGGTATTGCATTCCGAAAGATGAGCAACAGAATATTCTGAGACATTGTCACACATTTAGTTGTGAGAGGCATTTTGGAGGGAAGAAACTTGCTCTTAAAATCTTTAAATCTGGATTTTATTAGCCAACAATATTTAGGGATGCTCATGCTTTTTGTGTTATGTGTGATAGATGCCAGAGAATAGGAAATATTGGAAAAAGGGATGAGATGCCACTTAGAGGTAACCTTATCATTGAACTTTTTGATGTAATAGGGCATTGATTTAATAGGTCCATTCCACTATCCAATAGGAACCAGTATATTTTGCTTGCTGTAGATTATGTGTCCAAATGGATTGAAGCTATGGCTACTAAAACTAATAATGTTAATGTTATGCTGAGATTTTTGAAAGATAAGATTTTTTTCAAAGTTTGGCACTCCAAGAGCTATCACTATTGATAGAGAAACTCATTTTTGTAATAAAATTTTTGTAACTCTATTGAAAAAGTACAAAATCACTCACAAGGTTGGAAAACCTTATCATTCACAAATGTCAGGGTAGGTAGAAGTCAATGACAGACAAATAAAAGAAATTTTGAAAAGGATTGTGAAAACTTTAAGGAAAGATTGGGCAATGAAGCTGAATGATGCCTTGTGGGCTTAAAAGATTGCTTTCAAAACCCTAATTGGAATGAGTCAATATAGACTTATTTTTGCGAAAGCTTGCCATTTGCCTTTTGCTGGGATATTAAACATCTAAATTATGATATGGAAAAGATAGGAGAGCAGAGGAAACTTTAGCTTCATGAACTTGAGCTGAGGAATGAGGCATATGAGAATGCCAAGATCTACAAGAAATGAACTAAGAAATATCATGATGAAGTCATTTGTAAATAGTATATTGAGCATGGGATGGATGTTTTACTTTATGACTCATGTTTGCATTTATTTCTAGGAAAACTAATGTCACGTTGGGTCGGTCCATTCCTTGTCACACAAGTGTTTCCTCATGGAGAAGTTGAACTGAAGAATCCAAAAGATAGAAGCGCTTTCAAAGTTAATGGACATCATGTGAAGAAATACAACAATGAGGACATGCCAAGGTAATTGAATGAAGTGTGGGAAATTAAAAAAATTGTAAAAGAAGGGAATTTGTCTTGCTTAGATGTTAAATAAAGCGCTTCTTGAGAGGCAACCTAAGCTGTTTTATCTTTCAATTATTTTAATTTCTTAGACATAGTTGTATTAGTTAATTAATCTTACTTTAATCATTAGGTTGATAGATTATATTGTCATTCTTACTATCTACTTTACTTAATGCATTATTATTTCATGTTTGATAGGGTAAAGGCATAAGTAACAATTTCAAGCAATGAGATCAAATAGGTGATGATACAACATGAAAAGGGAGCTTCAAGGCAACACTCGGGCACCTCCGATGCTGGAAAACCACAAGGAGCGAAAAGGCAACAGCAAGCGGGTGCCGCCAGTGCTAGGACCATTCAAAAAGAGAAAGAGAGAGAGAGAGAGAGAGAGAGAGAGAGAGAGAACAACTCCATTGGCTTCCCACTTCCACTTACACTTCTTGATATGCCAAACAAAGATTTAAGTTGGGTGCAAGATGATAGCTTCGATGAGTGATCGATTTCAGGGAATCCTCATTTTCCAATGCTTTATTCCACATTGAGGACAATGTTGTGTTTAAGTTTGGGCATGTTTAGTATTTTATTTGTGTTTAGGGATGTTTTTGTCTAAGTTTGGGGGTTGTTGCAGTTTATTTAGTTTGTGTGTCATGTGTTTAGTTAGGTTGGCTAATTGGAGTTGCTTATGTGTTATGTTTAAATTTTTATGTTGACTTAGCTAAAAGAAATCCAAGAACAACTGTGTTAACATGCTGAAACAGAATAAGATGGATTCTCTTTTGATGATCAGTAACTTATGTTGAATTTGTGATTACCATTACACATAATTTAGAAGAAAGGATAGATTTTATCTTGTGATTTAATGATTCTTATGATAAGTCCTTCTTTCTCATGATTGATGAAAATTTCATTGAACACATTATGTTATGATCATGTAAAGTGTGTGTTGATGAATTGATAGAGTTGTAAATTCAGTGACTTATTTTGGTTGCCACAAGCATTTTAGAACTTGTTTGATTATCCCTCAAGGCGAAATGCTAGATTACATGTTTACTTGGAAGTGATTTAGGCAATTTTTTTTATTAGTATGATCCTTTTAAGCTAACCTAGTACATTCATGTTATTAGTATCCCCAGTGAGGCTAATAAGAGAATGACATTTACAAAGCATGCAAAAAACCACCATTCAATTTTCTTTCTTTAGCCTCATTGTCAAACCCTTTTTAGCCTGAAAAACCATGCTTGACCTATAAGAGACATATTCTATACATATGGTTGTTAGAGAGGTATGAGTGAAGCAAAAGAAATTAAGTTTGGGGGAAATTGTAAAGAAGAAGAAAAAGGACAAAAAAAGAAAAGAATTAGTAAGGAATCATATTTTAAATGGGGGAAGCACATCTCCATGAACTCAGTAGATAACAAGTTTGGGGTTATGATAGTAATATAGACCATAATAAGGATGATCACATCATAATGAACTTGACAGAAAATAAGTTTGGAGGTATGATAGTAATAAAGCCAATAATAATAAAAATAAAAGTAAAAAAAATTAAGAGAGTGAAAATTCATATCCAATTTAGTTATAATCTCTTATTTTGTGACTCCTTATTTCTTTTCTTTGTTAGCCAAACCCAAGGCCTCATTACAATCACTGGTTTGCATTGTTGATTAAAAAGTATGCATGTAGCATGAAATTGACATTATGCATATACATTTTCAATTCATAAAAGGATTGATAAGCATGAGTTTAATGAGATTACTTGGTAAGTGACTTGAATGATTTTTGAATTATATGTACATGTGTAATTTGTCTGGCATGTTACTAATTGATTGAGAAAAATTATCTGAACTGATTGATGTATTTAAATATCTAGTTTACTCGAGGATAAGCAAATAAGTAAATTTGGGGGTATTTGATGAGTGAATTTCATACACATATTATACATGTTTAAGCTTATTTATTTGCAAATCCTTATCACTTTTGGATAAATTTAATGCTTATTTGTTGGATTTTTTAATTATTTGTTGGATTTTTTAAGTGCCTTAAAGATGAAAAAAGAAGAGAAAAAGAATGGAAAAGAAGAAGCTCAAAATTGGAAAGGAAGCAACTACAAAAATGGAGCAAAAAAGCAACACGGACCAAGGCAGACAGTCGATGCCATTGGCCCCCCTTGGTGCTGCTAGTGCCAGAGGTGGACCCGTTTTGCAGACTTTTCCACAATTGCATATTTTTGGGCTTTTAAAGCAAGAATGTAGGGTTTTTCAAGGGTTCTTCCCACTTTTATTTTTTTGAGTTTTCCTTTGGGGTTTAAAGCCATTTTTCAAGAGATTTCTCATGGAGAAGAAGGGATTGCAAGTAGAAAGAAGAAAGAGAGAAGATGTTCTTCATTGTTATCATCTTGTCTTAAGGAGTTATTTTATTTTCTATTTTGAACTAAATTTCTTTTTCTAGGATGAAGATATAGCTATTTTTGATACTTTTTGTGATGGATTGTTGGATATTATTAATGCTAGATAATCTCATTTCATTCATAATATTGTTTGCAATGATTTAATTTATTTTATTGCTTGATCACCAATATTGTGAGTTAGATTATTTATGAAAGCGTGGTTAATGTACACACTATATGTTAAATAATTATATTTTGGTTCTTATGTTCTTAAACTTAATGTATTTTTACCTTAATTATACTACACACTATAGGTAATTGGAACAAGTGAAAGCACTTAATTTAAACCCACAAACCTAACAGTAATAATCTTACTTTTGAAAGAACAAACCCAAGTGAAGCATTAAATCCAACATTCCATTGGCAAAGAGTTATCATCTTGTGGTGAAATCAGATTCTTAAACTTCTTCATCTTATTAATCTCTTTGCACTATCTTTAACTATTTATTTACCTTTAGTCTATTAAGTTTATGAAAATTATACCAAACCTTATTCCAAGTTTGTTTAGTTATATACTTAGTAATTAAAATTAATTAATTTGGTTTATCATTCTCCATGGGATCAACCCTTGCATTTGCACACCATATTACTATACATTTATACACTTGCAAGAAATTATAATTTGAACCATCGGTGGTTTATGATTTATTATAGTTGTTTAATTATGTTATAGTATAATTTATAAAATCACAGGTTTAGACCCTCAAAATATAGGGTAGACTTTGCTGGATTTTTGCCAAAATTTTTCCTTAGAAATGAGAAAAGTATAGACTAATGGGAAAATGCATAAACCCCAAGATGGGACGTGATAGTACTCAATCAAGAAGCTTATGAAACCTGATCTTATAAAAGGTTTACCAAAAATGAAGATTAATGTGGATCATGTTTTTGATGCATGCTAATTTAGCAAACAAACAAAAGCTTCTTTCAAATCAAAAAATGTTGTTTCTACCAAAAAGCCTCTTGAGTTAATGCATATGGATCTTTATAGACCTCCAAGAACAAGAAGTTTAAGTGGCATATTGCATGGATATATAACCAAAACCATGTCATACAAGCATAACCACATAACTATGCCATTCAAGCACTACATACAATTTCACTTATCTTGGAATGCTTCTCATTCCATTACTATATACATTTACATTATCGCTATCATGCGGTATTCGCTATCCCATTCATTATAACAACACATTCATGTTACACAACAAACATCAATCCTTGTACAAAGGAATACTTACAATCCCTTTTTAATCAATACAATCATCATTTTAAGTACAATTTAGGAATACACATTATTCCCTATCAATTTTATCATCCATATTATCACAAAAGCCTACTTGACTTGGGATACTTATTATCCCTATCAATCCAACATGCATAACATTATGCATATCGACATTCACAATCATACACATGCTTATTTATATACAACACAGGGATATTCTCAATCCCTATTATTCAAACATCCATACATAAGAATAAGCTTAAATACATAGGATACTCTCTATCCCCATAATCACATGTCTATATCATAAATCAAATACAATCTATTCAATTCAGGGGATGTTCTCTATCTCTATCTTTCATGTGCTCACAAAATATGACAACATCACTCTTTAAAAAAACATAGGACATCCATAATCCCCAAACAAAACACATATGCCAGGAACAAACATGAGATAGCCAGGAACAAACATGAGATAGCCACTATGCCCATCCATTCATTCAAATCAAACAGAGGGTCCCCCTACTTACCTTAGGTCTTTAGCTTCAAACCATATCTCTTAAGCTCTATGCCTTTTCATCCTTTTAAGATCATCCTGCATAGAGTTATATTCCCATTTACTTAATCATTTGTAGTCATGTACTCAATACATCATATTAATATTTCTTTCATTGAAAATCTTGGACTATGATCATTAAATGTGTGATAAACACTAATCAAACGTGTGAAGTTTTCATTCTCTTCATACATACTTGAATCATTTCATTGAAAATTCACATTTCTCCATTAATCAACACATAATTAACCCAAAATTAACACCTTAGGTGTTACAGACCACCCTCTTTATAAAAAGTGTCGACCTTGAAACTTTCATTATCGAGTTATATTCATACAATACTTTACAAACACCCCAAAACATGGGAATCATACTATCATGACATATAGTCATACGCATATAGACACATATACAACATTTTTATATACATTTTTCATCAGTAACACAAGCACATAATTAAAATTCTTACATTGCCTCATCATTAGGCAATCTTATTCATCTTATTATCTATATTAATATCAACTTAGCCTTATCATGGCTTTATCATTTCTACCCACTACATATTACACACTAGTCTCTCACTATGTCCTAGGCAATGAAGCCTGCTAGGTCCATGGCAACTTTCCTGTTGCTCTCTATGGCACTCTGCCCTCGTTGCTTCACAAGGACCATAGGTAGAGGCGCATTCGCACTCTATAATGTTATAACATGGCTAGGTTGTCCAAGTTGTCATGCCATCTTGTCATACATCTTCATTCAATACAATGAAATTAATCACACAATACAACAGTTTTATAGATGCTAACAACAATATACCTCAACACAATACAATTCAAAAGCATACTCATCCAAAACTAATTAGTATCAAGTTAGGCTATTCCTAAGCCCCCATATCCAATTTAGGCCCTCTAAGCCACCACACCAATTTGGCGTCTCCATTTTAGGCCATCTAGGCCTCTGCACTATTCAGGTGTCAGGTACTCAGGCCAATCTAGGCCTCCCTATCATATCCAAGCTATCCAGGCATCACAGCCAAGCCCCAGGCCATTTGGGCCTCCACCCTACACAAGTGTCAAGTCCAATTCATCATAGACCTCATTGCCATCATAGCCAGAATCCAAACCATCATAGGTCTCTTCGCCATCATAGTTGGTAGCTAGGCCATTCGGGCCTCTATATTGTCTCTGGCCATGCAGGCTATGCCTCTAAGGCATATCCAATCTCGCCATTTGAGCCATGATTCCAATTAGGTGCATCCAATCTTGCCATTCAGGCCATCCTGCCATTCTGGCATATCATATTCGGCCATTTGGGCCATCACATTCCTCCCATGCACCACATATATCACATCCCATAATTTCACACATACATAAATACACATCTAATGTACACAAAATTTGCATTAATCAAATGCATCAATCAAACAGCCCAAACTCAGAGCAACATATAATATTAATCATACAAGGGAATACACATGTTCACCCATTACATTATTAATCAATACAATCCAATGCTAGTGTCAATCAACATAATCATTAGCACACATGCCATTTCATTCAATTCAACATGCTTGCAAGCCATTAAAATAGCCACTTATAAATCATTCAACTCAATACATAGGGATACCTTATGTCATCCCAACATATCAATTACGTTAATACCATCCTAGCATTACAATCATAACAATGTCATCCTAGCATTTCAATCATATTATTTACACATAGGAATGGCCAAATGCATATAACAATCCACTTCAATCGAATTGCATATACAAGCAATCTTGGACAACATTCAATCAGAGTATACTTCCATACTTAGAATACAAACATCAAATACTATGCAAGTAACACATACCTACATCCCACGGGTTTCAATTTCCATTACATCCACGCTATCATTGTGTCCATGCCACTAAGGCATTCAAGCCCTTTTTAAACTTATTCGTTTCTCATGGATATCATGTATCATATTCATATTATTCACACAATAATCAAAATTCATGATATACAACTGATTACAGAGTTTATTCATTTTTGAAATGAATAACTCTACAAAACATATGCACAAGCCAAGCCATTCACCTAGGTACACATCAGAGACTGATGCCATAACACATTACAATCAGTCAACTCTTTCACAATAATTCATACAATCAAAACACACATGCCAATTCATGAAACTTCATAGTTTCATCATTCCATTTTCACATTCACAAACATTATGAAATAAACAGGCCATTTAGGTGTGTACATGGGCACCATTACGCTTCACTAAGCTACTCTGTCCACAAAAATTAGATGCTACTTTGTGCTATCACAACATTTTCACTTTTTTTTAGTGTCAACTATAATTATCTTAAGCAAGCTTTTTCTCATGAATCCATAAATCAGTATTGGCATGTCACTTCCTAGTTCTTTCACACAACCATTACCATAATGAATCTAGACTTAGTGCTCTCACACAGATGAGGAGGACTTACAACACAAGTAAGTCACTAGCTCTAATACCATCTGTAATGCCCCGCACCCGCACCCTATACATTTTGACCACCCTACATTAGGGCTGATATGGAAAACTACAATTTCCCTTTTTCTTAAGGGAAATCTTACTATAATCTCACAATTTTTCTATTCCTAAGGGAAATATCCTACCTAAAATCTGGTAATGTCTGCTCTATATTATGGACATTTAAACTTGATATACATATATGAAATCAAATAAAATTAACATTTCTATAATATAAAATAACAATTATATCTAAAATACCCAAATCCAAACTCATAGTTCCGCCCAAGATCGAAACTAGAGCATGATAGCAATGTTCAACCTTAGAATCATACCATTATATCATAATATCATGCATAAATAAATATGACATGCCATACATCATTATACTATACATTATTCATTTCATAAAATTATTAATTATAATCATATAACAAGTTAATCAAGTACAATTATATCTACATCGGGGGATTCCAATCCTAATTTATCACACCATTGGATATGTCTTCATATCTTTACTTGCTAGTCCTAATCCTCGGTTGGGAGTCTTCACCTGCCCTATCAGCTAAAAATTTACCATAAAAGGCCTAAGTATGGGCAACTCAGTAAGTAGGCAGAAATATAAAATAATAATAAAATAACAATCACATGTTCTCATCCAGAACATAAATACAAACTATTAAAGAATCATAACAGGCATATACATTTCTAGGAGGCTCGCTTTCTCCTCAATTCATCATAATACGACATGCCCTTCAGGCATATACAACCATAACATTAGCATGTCCACCAGGCACCTCACGTTACTTCCCATTCTAGCCTTTCTAGGCTCATCATACAAGACTAGGTGTCATGTAGACACCATACACACCAAAACCATGTCGTATAGGCATAACCTCATAATTGTGCCATTCAAGCACCACATGCAATTTCACTTATCCCAAAATGCTTCTCATTCCATTACTATATACATTTACATTATCGCTATGATAGGATATTCTCTATCCCATTTATTATAGCAAAACATTCACGTTACACAACAAACATCAACCCTTATGTAAAGGAATACTTACAATCCCTTTTTAATCCATACAATCATCATTTTAAGTACAATTTTGGAATAAACATTGTTCCCTATCAAAATCATTATCCATATTATCACAAATGCTTACTTGACTTGGGATACTTATTATCCCTATCAATCCAACATGCATAAACTCATGCATATCAACATTCATAACCAGACACATGCTCATGCATATACAACACTGAAATATTCTCAATTCCTATTATTCAAACATCCATATACAAGAATAAGCTTAAATACATGGGATGCTCTCTATCCCCACAATCATATGTCTATATCATAAATCAAATACAATCTATTCAGTTCAAGGGATGTTCTCTATCCTTATCCTTCATGTGCTCACAAAATATGACAACATCACTCTTTAAAATAGCATGGGACATCCACAATCCCCAAACAAAACACATATGCCCGGAATAAATATGGTATAGCCACTATCCCCATTCATTCATTCGAATCAAACAGGGGGCCACCTGCTTACCTTAGGTCTTTAGCTTTAAACCATATCCCTCAAGCTCTATGCCTTTTTATCCTTCTCAAATCATCCTTTATAGAGCCACAATCTCATTTACTTAACCATTTGTAATCATGTACTGTATACATCATATTAATATTTCTTTCATAGCCAATCTCAAGCTATGATCACTAAATGTGTGATAAATACTATTTAAATTAGGATTTCTCTATAATTATCATAAGAACCTTGCTTGTTTGACATATTTATTTAGTATCTTACATGATTAATATTTAAACAACATGTAAACAACTCAATTAAACTTTTATTCTATTCAATTCATGGCTTACATAGTCCAATCACAAGAATCCTCATTTACCTCTATCTAGGGCTTAATCATAATTTCGATTTCACTAGTCCAAATCACTCAATATTAGTTCTAAAATATTCTAATCATGTCATTAATCATTTACCTCATGATTAATTTAACAAAAATTAGGAATCCTCAATTTTCACTATGCTTGAAAAGCCTAATTCAACAAAATCTAGAATTTCTCATGCCAAATCACAATAATCACTTTATTAACTCATTTTCCCATGAATTTATAAGCATATTCATCAATTTAAGCCCCAAAATCCACTATTCCCAAAGTCCTTAAAATTAAAAATCTAGAATTCAATTGGGAAATAGAGCTTACCTTTGATTTCCTGTGTAGCCATCCTCCCCAAATGAAGGACCATGCTCCTAGCTCCCTATTGCTCTTTACATTTTGTGGAAATTCAATATTTTCCCATTGTCTTCCATTTTTTACAATTCAAATGGGTGAAATTTGGGTTTAACCAAAATATCACAAGTATTTCTAGCTAGGTAAGATGATTTCCTAGCTAAAACAAGTAGAAATCATGCTAAACAGGGCTAGGGCAAAAGAACGGAATGGACTGAAGAAAACATGATGGAAACCTGCGTTGAAAAGTTAGTTTTCCTACTTTTATCGTCGAACGGCGTCGCCGATGCTATACCCACTGTCGCTGCCCCTTGACATTATTTTCCCATTCTTTTTCTATTATTTATTTCACATAAAAATAACATAATTGCATAATTTCATGAAATTTTCATATACTTCATACATACTTAAATCATTTCATTGAAAAATTATATTTCTCTATTAATCAATACATAATTAGCCCAAAATTAACATCATAGGTGTTACACATATATAACTCCATAGTTTATCCAATTTCATATAGGGTGGGACAATATACTATTGTCCATGTCATCATAATATATACAATTATGTGATATAATAAACAACCTATTCTTGGGAGATTCACAATCCCCATCCATACACCCATCAAGGAATATTCATAATTTTTGTCCACCCCGCATCCATTTAACGATTTCATGCATATAAATAACAAATAACCAAGAATCCATTTCATAATTAAACTTATTTGTATAAAATAAATGGAATATTCACTATCCCCATTCAACTCATACATGCCCATGCCATCCAACAATACATTCATGCATAAATCAAAAGGGAGCTTACTTACCTTAGTGAAGTACCGTTCCATAATTCCTCAAATTTCATGACTTGCTTCTCATCACTACTTCCTATAAGGATAATAATTAAATTTACATATCTCATATAAGAGCAATTCTAATTGAAGTATCTAAGTCAATTTAACAATGTTCTATATGCCACAACTTAACCATGTCACTGTCCATGTACAAGCAATTTCCTAATTAACCATCAAGACTTGGTCCATTCTCAACCAGTTATCTATTCAATGAAGCAAGTACACTATGTTAATGGTTACTTGTAACCGCTTAGGGGCCACTATCAAATCCTGTGAACATATTTTATGTTTCATTCAAGTCTTTAATCAAATAGTTGAGATACACCATTCAACTCATATATGTTCTAATCAATTCATTTCAAGTTCATAATACAAAATTTCTACATTTCATGATTTGTCCATATTGCAGGGAATGCTTCACCAACATATATACTTATTGTTTAACATAATTAACATCCTAATAGTTCCATAAATGAACTAGTTAAATAGTAAACTCAAACAAATTGATATATAACATTCTAAGCCACAATTTCTCAATTTAAAATACAACTATTGTTGTCCAATTTCATGAATAGCAAATCGCGTATAGTTTCCATGCCTAGTTTACTTCAAAAACACTGTAATTCAATAATTAACCATTTTCCCCATGGTTCTCATAGCAATTCTACCATTTTCCACAAATTCACTATTCACAAAACCCTAGTAACCCAAAAATCATTAATTTAGTTGGGACGAACTAAACTTACCAGAAAATTCAAGCATGGCTTCCACTCTTGAACAAAATTCCACCTTTAAATATCCCAGCCTCTTCCATAATAGTAGAAAAGCAACCCTTTTCTTCCTTGATTCATGCCCAAATAGCTAATGGTTTTCACACCTAAAATCGCATAATTTCTAGTTAGAAATGGCAAAGACATGGGGCAAGGAGAGCTGTGGAGTGAGTTGGGATGATAGGGAGAGAAGGAGAGCTCAAATGAAATGAAAAGAAGGGACTGAGCCCTTAAAAATATCATCATTTCGATGCTCCAACACACCACCAGAATAGATGCCACAACATCAAATGCCAATGTCATAGCATCAACTTGTTAAACACCAAAATAAACTGCATTGCTGAAGTGATGTCTGGCATCCAGTACGAGTGCTGCGACATCCAATTTTGATATCACAGCATCCAACTCGCTGGATGCCTAAATTCCCCTCTTTTGAAGTAGTGTCAAGGTATCCATTTCCAGTGTCACGACACTGACCTGTTGTCCCCTATTTTATGGAATTTTCTTTACTTTAATTCTCGATTTCTCTCATATATTTAATCTCTCATTAATAATGACATATTAGCATAATCATATCACATTAAAATACATAATAATCTCTCATCATATGCTAAAAATCATACCAATTAATCATACAAATTAATCATCCCAAACCAATAACTTAACTCATACCAAACTTTTCTCCCAAGTTCACTTAATTCATATCAAATTTCAAATATAATTCATATATTTATCCTTTGAATCATCTTATAATGTCCAGATACATGTTATGACAAACTTTTCCTCATTTTCAACACCCCAAGTGTTACAATTACCCAAGAAACAAGTATAAGTAGACTCATCTCTGAAGAATTGCAGATCAAACAAGGAAAAAATTGAATTCCACCAAAAATTTGAATGCAAGAACTACACAAAAAGTTAAGGTCTTGGATTACAAGTTCTTTGAAGAAGAAGGGTTTTAATTTGTTAAATGACTAAGGATTTTTTACATTTTTTGAGTTTTTGGAAGAGAAGTTAATATATATGATGAACTAGTAAAGTTATTTTACTTTTATCTCTAAGAAGAAGATGGAGAGGCTAGAGTTTATATTTATTCTACCTATCTTAGAGGAAATTAGGTTTACAACTAAAGAGTTTGCAACTATTATGATACTACCATATGTTTCAACAGATAAAACCTACGTTAGAAAAGAAGTTGTTGAATGCCTTACTGTGAAAGAATCTCTCTCAAATAGGAAAGTTAGATTCATAAACAAAAAATTTTCTTCTATGGAGTTCAAATTAGATCATCATATATTGACACATTGTTTGTTCTCTAGAAATGGAGGACATTATGAAGTAAGTATCCAGGAATATTTATTGATTTACCGCATTGTGTATAATCTTGATTATTATTTAGTGGATGCATTGCTATAATTATGTTCAATCAAAAAGACAGAGCAAATGGACACCTTTATTATGCTATGTACTTGACTAGATTATTTCAACATTATGAAATTGATCCATTTGATGATATTTCGAACTGTCCCTCAAGTTACACTAAAATAAGTATTGAAACTCTCATAAGGATGAGGTACAAGAAGCATGAGGATGGCAAGTGGGGGTTGATTTTAGTAGTCCCTAAATATAGTGAAGAGGATATTCCTATGTAAGAAGATGAAACAATAAGATATGTTAATGAAGCAGAAGTTGAAGGTGAGTATAAGGGTGAAGAAGAATTTTTTCAAGATGTTCTAGGAGAAGAACAGGATCTAGAAGAAGAGGAGGGCTCCCAAGGAAAGAATGGGAAGGATCCTCAGGCCAGGGATGATTAAGAAAAAACTATCTCATATACAGAACACACTCCAACCACAACCATTCTAGCCCCAACTCCTACCATACCGACACCCTCTTCTGCACCCTATGTCACAACCACCTTAGCTTCTTCTTTGCTTGATGTTTTCATCTTGCAAGCTTTAGTTGCTATTAGTTTGGGATCTCTCATAGCTGACTTGCAGGCGTACATAAGGGAGCAAATCTATGCATCCTCCTCTACTGATCAATCCAACTCTACTACAAAGAAAAAGTCATCTCCTCCTAAATGATCTTGCTTGGAAGAAACAAAATCACTTTCAAAGACTAATTCTCTAGTTTTTAAGAACTTGAATATGATTTAACCAAATTGTCTTTATTGTTAGTTTAAGTTCACTTGCTTGACTCTTTGAATCACTATTCATAGTCACACACTTATGACTTTATATTCATATTTTGCATCTTGTTTATGTAATTCTTATGCATGCTCTGCATTCCCTTCTTTTTTATTATGACCAAAAGAGGGAGAAATAAGTATATTGACAGGGGGAGGAATGTTATTTTAAGTTCATCCATAGTTGATTTTGTCATCATAAAAAACATAGAGAATTATTTGACTCTTGTTTTGATGATGAACAAACATGGATGGCATGGAATGAGTTTTGCTATATATGTGTTTAGCTATGTGGTTTGATGATGATACACATTTAATATAGAGTGGCTTGATGTAAATGTAATTGATTGTGCAAATAAAATGAAATGCATTTAAACAGGTTGATAGAATATGATGGAAAGAATGCAAACAAGTTTTGGAAATAGGTTAAGGAAGGAAGATGTCAGATAGAGAAATCTGTCAATGTTTTGTGGTCAGGACCTGATGGATTTGAAGTCAGCAACACATGTGGTGAAGTTGAAACTCGATGGATGCAAATTAGACAAAGTTTGAAATTGGTTAGAACCTTGATGGATTTGTAGTTAGGGAGGAATTAGGCGAAGTTAAACTTCAATGGATTTCTTTTTGAAGGAAAATGTTGACAACTTTGAACTGTTACTAGCAGTTACCAAGATCCAGTTTTAAAGTTGTTTGATATTTTCTTTAACACCCTTTAAGAGATTATCTCTTAGTAGTCAAATGTCTATATTAATGGGAGATTTGTTGAAGAATGTAGGTGTGCTAGAGAGAGGGAGATCTTGGTGTGTGATTGTCATGCCCTACCTTTCGAGGTGCAACCTACCATTTTGCACAGTATTTCACTTCTATTTGCCCACTTTTAGGGTGGGGTACTCAAGTCCCATTTTGGAATGCCTCAGCTCAGAGCCTAAACCACTCACTATTCCCTTATAGTTTTCCTATTTTAAGGGAATATTTTACTTAAAATTCGATAAAGTATCCCCTAAATTATTAGGGCTTAACCTATACAATTATTTATCAAATATAATAAAGCAATAATATAAATTCTAAAACATACACAACCATGCTCCCATAGCCTAAGATCTAGGTGAATCATGATGGCACTCTACATAATTAAAAACATAGTTGTTTATCATGACAAACTTTTTAATATGACATACCATTATATTCCATTATGCACCAATTGACATCTTTCAACTACTATTATACAAATCCAAATGAAACTAATTATACATCACTTGGAATCTTCAAACACAAATATACAATCATATACAAATAAAATTATAATTCCTTCTCATTATACATGATTTAAGATTATTTGAATACAAAGGTTCAACATTTAATCTTCATACACAAAGGGATTCCAATCCTAATGAAATAATATAATGTTTTTTCACAATATACAGTTGCATCTCAAATAAATTAATCTTCTATGTCATCTTACCATCGTGGTCTTCCATGGCATGACCTATCAACTAAAAAAAATAAAACAAGGGTGAGTGTAAACAGACTCAGTAAGGAGACTATATATCACACAATAATTACTAATAGGGATTCCTCAAGTATCCCTAATCACATACCACACATATAAAAGCCAATTCATAAATATAACCCATACATGAAAATAGGGAACTATAATGTTTCCCAATGCTATAACAAAAGAATATGTTCTACCAAATCTAATCATCAAATTTATGCTCTAAGGCATAAATATATTAAATTTCATTCAAAATAACATATAATCACATCTTGGGATTCTTAAAATCCCCAATCCATATAGCCAAAGTTTGAGAAATCATAGACAAATTCGGGATATGCACCATCCCTATATAAAGAAACATCAAGTAAGCCAAGGGAGATGTCTAACATCCCCATTCATTCATACCAATCCACATACCATATCATAACTCATGGGATAACAATTATCCCTATTCAATCAAACAAATACACATATACAATCAACTTACCTTTATGATGAATTGTCTCCATAATGTTTTCATTCTACCTTTGATTCCATCACTTGAGTTACACATCAATATTCCATAGCTTTACACACAACTCAATTTACCCTACATATATTATATACATCACATATTTAATTTTCACTTAGTTTCTTATTAAAAAAGCTCGTTAAACATATACATACATTGCTTAACATACATGAACGTTGTTGTCCACAAAGTGGACAGCAACCTACATAGGTTATC
>JAYJMB010000256.1:0-18290 GCA_036873735.1 Pouteria campechiana
CGCGCCATGCTGGCGCTCTTGGTTTGCTCAACTGGCATGGGCCGGGCGTGAAGTGGTACCTGCGTCCGCGGCACGTCAACGACGGCAACTAGCTACGCGCCATGCTGGCGCTCCTTGTTTTGCTCAACTGGCGTGGGCCGGGCGTGAAGCGGTACCTGACGTCCGCGGCACGTCGACGATGGCAACTAGCTACACGCCATGCTGGCGCTCCTTGTTCCGCTCAACTGGCGTGAGTCGGGCGTGAAGTGGTACCTGCATCCGCGGCATGTCGGCAGCAACCGTAGCTGCGCATCGTGCTGTCGCTCCCCTCTAGCTCCTCAGCGTGCTAGCACTTGTAGCGTGATGTGCGTGAGAAGGTGTCTATGTTTGCGGCACGTCGGCCGCATACGTAACTGCACGTCGCGCTAGTGCTTTCGGTCAGCCCACGCTGACATGAGGTGGTGCCCGAGTCTACAGCACATTAGCGACGATCGCAACTGCGCGTCGTGCCACGGCTGTGCGCGAGGAAATGTCTGTGTCCGCGGAACGTCGTCAGTAACGTTGCTGTCGCGCCATGTTGGTACTGTCGGTCCGTTCGTGGTGCCTGCTGGTGACGAGGCATTACGTGACGCCGCTGTCGCCGTTCCTGTTGTGGGTAAGCCTTTGCCGCTCGTCGCGCTGCCGTCGTCCCACCGCCATGCTGCCGGCGAGCGTAGGTCGCGCTGCTGGTGACACCATTCGTCGGCCTTGCTGACTCAGCCTCCCACCGGGTACCCTGTTCTTGGCTGCCACGAAACAGGGGTGCCGTTCGATGCTTGCACGCCACGCAGGGTCACCGCCCGTCGGACCCTATCGTCTGCATTGCTGCCAGCGGCCGGATGTCGCTGCCGTCGACCCACCGCCATGCTGCCGGCGTCCGTAGGTCACGCTGCTGGAGACACCATTTGGCGTCGGCCTTGCTGACGCCGCCGCCGACCTGCTCGTTGACGCTTATGCTGCTGGTGTCGCTGGCGTTGACCACCGTCGACAACCCATGTAACGCTGTCGCCAACGGTGAAAGCTTCGCTGACGGTTTCGACTGATCGGAAGGCCGATCAGGTCCGGCCAAGTGGCTGGAATTGATTTTACCGCACCGAACTTTCAGTTTGGTTGCCGGAGGTGGTCTGTCGTCGCCGAGCAGGTCCCTCATGCTGGCTGCCAAAAGGTCGTGCGTTCTCGCCGGCCGACGGCCAAGCGTCTGATCGGCTCCGTTCAATGCCCTTTTTTCATCGCGTCGTTGCTTCTGGGGTCCCCTCCCACGTCGTACGATTGGCTCGCTTGCCAGAAATGTGCGGCAGCATGCTGCTGCCCACCGCCCACACAGCTGCTTCGGTTGGCAGCGGGACGCCACTGCCCGTCGGGTTGGCGTCGTCCGTGACGTGCCAGCGACAACGGCGTGCTATCGTTGCCGGTCACTGTTGGTCATGCATGGAGGGCCAACCGTCCGAGCTGGCCGTTTGGGTGGCCATGCGCCATGGTCGGACGGCGCTGTCGCTGTCCCTGTTGGCGGCGAGATGCGCCACCTACCGCGTCGCCGTCGCTGGTCGGCTGTCGAGACGCTGCTGCCTGCTACGTCGCCGTCGGCTTTCGTCGTTCGCCGGTCAGGGATTGTCATCGCGTGTGGTCAGATGCCCTGTTTATGGCTGCCACAAAACAGAGCAGCCGTGCGTTGTGAACAGCAACCCATGTAAACGACGTATTTTCACTGCAACATCCCGCCGGCGGCTTCAGCTGGTCGGACGCTCGATCGGATCCGGCCAAGTGGCCGGAATCAATTTTACCGCACCGGACCTCCACTTTGGTGGCCGGAGGTGGGTCGTCGGCGCCGGCCGGATCGCTTTTTTCTGGCCACCAAATGATCGTGCAATCTCGCCGACTGATGGTCGGACGTCTGATCAGGCCCGTTCATCGGGATCCTTGCATCGCGCCGATGTTTTTGAGGTCCCCTCCCGCATCGCGCGGGCCGACTCGCCGGCCGGAAATGAGCGGCGTCTTACTGGCCCTTTCAGTTCGCGCTGCTGCCGGTTGGTAGCGGGACGCAACTGCCCATCGGGTTGCCGTCACGCCGTCGCCATTCTTAGGAGGCATCGCTGCCGACGCTGTTGCGGGCGACGCCCCTCACCGCCGACGATGGCGGCAGTAGCCAGTCGGATGCCCTATTTTGCGACGGCCGCTAACAGGGGACGTCCTACCGCGTTCGCCCATCGTCGACCGTCGCCGACGTTGTCCGCCGGCGTCGTCAGCTGGCCTCTCCACATCGCAGTCGACGTTGCTCATAACGCTGTCAGCGGGTCGTTCCCCATTGCTGTCGGTGGTTTCTCATGTGCGGATCCATAGGGATATCCTTGTAAGCGGATCCGCATAAGCGTCAGCGGCGTAAGCGGATCCGTAGGAGCATCAGCAGCGTCCTCATAACCAGATCCGCAGGAGCATCAGCGGCATCCTTGTAAGCAGCTCCGCAGTGGCGTTGACAGCATCCTCATCAGCAGATCCGTAGGAGCATCAGTGGCGTAAGCGGCTCCGCAGGGGCATTGACGTAGACAATGTTCCTGGTCTCGATCTGAAGATACGTGCCTATATTTCCCTAGCCACTCTTGATGGACGCCATGGGGAAGATCCAGCCTGCTACCCCGCCATTCCTCCGTCATTCGAAGGATAGGGGCGTTGATGTGGGGCCCAATCTGGCAAAGTTGTTGATAGCGGATGATCGTAAGGTAGTTTTGGATCATGCTGGACTTAGAAAAGATGAGCAGAGATTGCTGCCTCTATTGGCTGAGGATGTCTTTTTGTTCCCTGCTCGTGCTGCCCGAACTAGAACATTCGTCAAGCTGTAAAATTTGCTTTGCCATTTCTAGTTCATGCTACTACATTAGTCTACCTTAGTTTTGCTTTTCTTTTTGTTTCAATTTTTAAAGATCAGTCGGTCTTTCTAAGGTTTCTTTGTTTTCTTCGCATTTAGCTTAGTTGTTTGTTTTGTTTTCTCTATTAGGATAGATTTTTCTTCTTTAGTTATGGGTAGATGTTTTTGTTGTAGAAGTAAGAAATCTAATTTCATATTGAGCATAGAAGTTTCATGAGATTGTAGATTATGTGTCAAGTATCAAAATTATTAAAAATTTGTAAAGAATGTCAATAAATTTCAGAAGTAGAGGATTAGAATGCACTTCATTCAGGGAAGCCCTTAAACTTAAACTTCTTTCATTATTTCACATTAAGGATAATTTTTGATTTAATTTGGAGGGTATTTGGGGAGTTACATTCAGATTTCATATTTGCATTCAGTTTTGGAAAACTTTTTCAAATTTGGATATAATTTTTCTTTATGAGCTTCTCTTTTGATAACTTAGCTAAAGTAAAGCTAAGTGCAATTATGCCAATATGCTGAAATTGAATAGGATGGATTCTTTCTTAATGATCAATAATATATGCTAAGTTTTTTATTACAATTTCACATGATTTAGAAAGAAGGATAGCTGCTACCTTGTGATTTACTAATTTTTATAATAAGTCCTTTTTCATGATTGATAAAAATTTCTTTAAGCAATTATGTTATGATCATGCAAAGTGCATGTGGATTAGTTAATGATGTTGTCAATTTAGTTACTTATTTTGGTTGACACAAGCACGCTAGAACTTGTTTTATTATCCCTTAAGGCGAAATCCTAGATAACATGTTTACTTGGAAGTGATTTAAGCATTCTTTAATCAGTTTGAGCCTTTCAAGCTAACCGAGTACATTATGTCACTAGTGTTCCATTTAGCCTTAATGAAAGAATGGCATATGCAAAGCATGTGAAAGACCACAATTCAACTTTTCTTTCTTTAGCCTTATCATTTGAGCCTTTTCAACTTGAAAAATCATGATTGACCTATTAAGAGACACATTCTATATACATGGTTGCAAAAAAGTATAAGAGTGCAAAAGAACATAAGTTTGGGGTTATTTGAAAGAAGAATGCCAAAAGAAAAAAAAGTGGGCAAAAGGAAAAAAATCAATAAAGATTGATTTGTCAATTAAGGGGATCACATCTCCATGAACTCAACTGAAAATAATTTTAGAGGTGTGGTAGTAATATAGCTCATAAAATAAATAGAACCCCAAACAAAAAGTCAAGAGAGTAAATATTCATATAAAATTCAGATATAATCCCTTACTTTGCGAATCCGTATTTTCTTTCTTGTTAGCTAAACCCAAGGCTCCATTATAAGTTTAGCAAAGACCTATTGATCCAAATAAACAAAGTTATCAATATGAGTAGAGAGGGATTATGAAAAGTAAACTTATGAGGTATTTTATGAAGATCATGAGAATCACTAGTTCGCACAGTATTGATTGAAAAACATGCATGTAGCATGAGATTGACATTGCACATACACATTTTTATTTCATGAAAGGATTGATGAAGCATGGGTTTCATGAGATTAATTAGCAAGAATGTTGAGTCATTTTTGACATATCTGCACATGTGTAATTTTTCTGGCATGTTACTGCTTATTTAAAAGAGATTTTCCTAATTGATTCATAAGTTCAGATTATTATTTTGCTCAAGGATAATCAAAAGCTAAGTTTGGGGGTATTTGATAAGCTCATAATCTAACATGTTTTTATATCTAAATTTACATATTTAAGATTCTCCTATAATTTATTTTCAGTGGTTTATATTGACATTTAAGTGAACATTACACTAAACAGAGTTTGCTTTGTTGCAAATATAAAAATCTGTAAAATGAAACTGAAGATTACAAAAGATGTCACTTTAAAGTAATTTATGTGACTAATAAAAGAAGCTTTGGAAATTTTTTTCAATATGAATGTTTTATCCTTTGTTCTTATCTTTACAATGTATAAGAATCACAGGATTTTGAGTTTATATGAGAAAGTTATGGCTAAAATAGTGCTATTGTCTCTAGAGCTTCACATTCATCTGCTAATTCATATGACAGAAGGTGTCACTTTGAGGCCCTATGAATAGAATATGAATGATTTAGAAATATTTATCAACTTGAAATTTTAGCCCCTAAAGTATTTGTCCGATACAAAAAGAATCATGCAATTTTAAGTTTGTATGAGAAAATTATGATAAAAAAACTGAACTACTCCAGAACTACTTCATCTATAGAAAGTAGAGATTCATCTATAGTAAGTAGCACTTCATCTAAGATAAAATAAATGCATTTGTAGCAAGGTTACTTTTCCTGTAGACTAACCATAGACGAAGAAGATTTGTCTGAGACAAAGTAGATTCATTTATATCAAGGTAACTTTGTCCATAGCTTTGTCTAAGATGAATTGTACAATGCAAAAAATGCAAAAAATAGTTTTAGGATGAAATAAAAGTACGATACATGGAGATTTCAGATATAATGAATGTATTTTGTACTTTGAACTTTGATTTCAGAAATTAGCAATGTGTGTTTAAAGTATTTTTAGTAGTTGGATGCCACAATACCTAACTATTTGAGTTATCATTGGAAGCTGATTTTTCTGCGTAAGTGTTGCTGTAATCTTTAGAAGTCAAAGATGTCAAATTGAAGGCTAATTTCTAGGCATAAGAGTATTGCAATTTTCAAAAGTTATCTTTAGAAAAGGATGTGCAACAACTTAGTTTATTTTGGAAAACGGAGTTATTCTTAGAAGCGGATCTTTATGCATAAAGGATTTGCAATTTGTGAAGGAGTTTTACTAAAACCCTATTGCTTGGGTTATTTAAGGACATCTAGAACAGAGTTTAAGGGAGGATGAACACATTTCAGTAGAGAGAGAAGGATACAAGGAAGAAAAGCTTAGAGCAAGGAGATCTTTGGAGAAAACTGCTACAACTTTCATATTCTATTTTTATTTTCTTTATAGTTCATCTGTTGTTTTTGAATCAATAATTAAACTTGGATTATGATGATGTTTATCAGTTACTCAATTGGTTTTAATTTAAATATGATTTTCTAAATTTATTTTATCTAGAATTAAATGGATCTTAGCAGCGAAGCTCATGTTGATGTTTGATTTTTTATTTTTGATTTAAATTATCCTTTTCCTCATTGTTTCTTCTTTTCTAAGCTTAATGCATGTATGTGATTAGCTACCATGTGCATGAACTAAGATTACTAATTCATACTTGAGAGAGATAAATTAGGAATAAACTCTTGAATTGAAGAACATATGATGCAATGAAGTCTAGAGATAGTCATTGTACATGTGCAATTTGTATGAGTATGACCTTGCGAGCACATATATTACACACAAATGCCTAGCTTAATGGGTTTTTTTATTTGGATTTGCATGGTATATCACTTCAATAGGCACACCTATCGTAGCACTTGATAAAGGATGGTAGATACTTTAGTGCATCCAATTGACAATGAGAGGAATGATAGTTTACTCAATGCAATTCATCAATACAAGTGGATTTGCTAGGTGAAGTTGAATCCCTAGATATTTATCCATTGATCTTTCTTCTTTTATTCTTACAATTTTTCCACTTTATTATTTTGTTCAGATTTAGTTTTTAAACAATTGATAATATTAATTTAATACAAGTTTGGTTCCTAGTGTGTGACAACATACTTCCTCAAGGGAATGATACTCAACTCACTTCATCTATATTACTTGTGATCGCGTATACTTGCACGAGGCCTAGTAGTCCACCTTCACATATTTAAATTTCTTCATTCTTTTCTTTCTCTGTATCACTACCTGCCAAATCTTTTTCTTGAATCTCAATCTCTGCTTGAGATTGCTTCTCCTCAAACTATCATTATTGTTTAATCTGCAGTACTTCAGCTTTCACGGATTGATCATCTTTCTTCTCTTATTCTTTGTCTTCATTTTCTGCACCCAATTCAATCTTAGTATGTAACACCTATGGTGTTTGAAATGTGAAAATGGGTAGAGATTACTCGATGAATTTGATAAAATTCACTATTTTTAGCTATACATAAAGTTAATGAAAAGAAAAAGAACTGAAATAATGAATTTGGGAAAAAGCCTAATTATGATCAATATGAATGGCCTGGAATGGTCATCATACATATTGTAACATGTGCGGAATATTATATTAATCATTGGATGCAATTTGAAATGAAAATGGCATATGGAGTCATGTATCGCAGAAAAATGTTGGTAAAACTAACTAAATAGGTGATTTTTGATAATTGACCTCAAATGAGGTAATGAATAGTATGAACAAGTCTTATTTCATGTATGAGATGTGTGGGAAGTGCTTATTATGATTTCTAAAGTATTTTCTGTGAAATAAAACCATTAGTGATTCCTATAAGTGTGAATTTTGATTTTGAATAGCCTTTATGATGAATGGGTTATCAATTGAGTTTAAAGTAAGATTTAAATTCTTAAATGAGTATTTAAGGATGATTATCCATGAAATTAATAGGAAATGTAATAATTGAAAGTCTAAGAATGATAAATGAGAGAAAATGTAGAAATTTTGAAAGAAAACTAAAGGAGCACAAGTGTGTATTATGAAAATGCTAAATTTGAGAAGTGGGTTTATGGTGATTGATTTTTGACATGGATAATGGACTAATTAGAAAATATGTTCAACATAGAAGTTGTATATCATGACATTATGTCTCCAATGGAAGAAACATCATTTAATTCCGATGTCGTATGAGGAAGTTATAACTAATACACTAAAACTATTCCAAATAACTAAAAAATAACGAGATGAATGATATAGGTCACATTTATTGGACTTTTTAACATATTTTGAGTATGATTTGGAAACTTTTTTAATATAAAATTTGTATCCCTTGAAATTATCTTTCCAATGCATTAAAAATCATGGCATTTGGACTTCATATGAAAAATTTATGCTCAAATTACTAGCAATGTATTGGGACAACAGGTTAATGTCGTGACATAGGAACTCAATGTCATGACACAGAGAGTCAAAGTTACAACATAGGTTTTCTATGTAGTGGCACTAAGTAGTCAGCAAAGTCTAGGTCGCGACACAGGTTTTCTATGTCACAACATAGGTTCTATAACACATCGAAGTACCCAAAAAATCTGATTTTTTAAGCTTAAAACCCATTCCATTTTCATTTGTTCTGTCTTGTTTCTTCCTCTTCTTGCCCTAGCTTTGGAACTCATCTTATTTAGCCCAAATTTATGCCATTTGACTTGGGAAATCCCTTGTTTAAGTGGGGAATCATGCAAGCATGCCCCTAAGCCTGAGTTTTAGGATTTTGGACGGTGAGAAATGGAAGCAGTGTCGAATTCTTGCAAGTGGAATGGGCTAATGGCAGCTTTGGACGTGGATTCTCATTCATGGATGGAAGATAAATCGAGATTCCATGGTAAGCCAATTCTATTAACCAAATTTATGAATTTCTATTCATTAAGGTTTTGTAAATTTTGTAAATAATGATTTTTGGGCAAATCTTGTAGGGATTTATGTATAAAACCATAGGAAAAATGATTAATCCATGCATAATAATGGTTTAGAATGGAATTGGGCATGAGAATTTAGGATTTTATCTATTAGGGTTTGAAGTAAACCATCAACAATAACTTTTTGGGGGAATTGGATATGAATTGATGTGAGAATCATGGGGAAGATGATTAATTGGTTAATTGTAGTATTTTTAACATGCTTTAGATGTGAGAAAATTGAATTATGTTGTGATCCATAAAGAAAATAATAATCAAAGTGAATAATGAATTGGGAATTTCATCTATAATGACATTATGCAATGGTTGGAATGGATTAGGAACTCAATTAACTTAGTGTTATGGAGAATTCAAAGTTAATTGAGTTGTAAAGTGACTACGTATAACTGGAAATGGAATTTAGAGGTTTTGTCTTAATTAAAATGTTAAGTTAAGCAATGCATGTTATATATTTGATGAATTACTTTAATAATAAATAAAGTGGGCTTGAATTTATGATATATATGATATATACAAGTCCAATTGAAAATGGATTTGGAATCAAAGAATTTAAAAAATTGTTCTGGTGCGGTGTTATATGAAATATGTCATTTATTTAACCGGGCATTTGTATTTTGGTTGGGGATAGTGCATATCCCACATTTCTTTATATCCAATATGGGAGTACATGAATATTTAGGATAATGTATATCCCATGGTTTGGAATACTTAGTGTTTTGCTTATGGGAAGGTTATTTGATTGTTGAGGAATAGTGCGAATGATTTATAGAAATGATATTATGATTTGTAGAAATTGATAAAGTGATATGTATGTATGAAGTATATTGGCATGATTGAATGCAATCATTTGAGATTGAATTGATAACGTGTATGAGAGTTTCATGAGTACAGATTTTGATTATTTAGATTTAAAATTTGTGTAAGTTTTGAACATGTTGTTTTAATTTATTATTATTTTTGAATCATGCCTTCTTACTAAGTTGCTTGGACTCACGCCTTCTTATTTATATTTTTAGCTGGCAGGTCAAGAAACGGAGCCTAAAGACAATGATTATGATTATATTTTATAGAAAATGGATGTGTAGTATAGAAATGTGAATTTGAAAATTGTATGTGATTGTATAATTGTATTCAAAAGTTCAAAGTGATTTATAATTATAATTCAATCAGATTTGTATAATTGTAATTCTAAAATGTCAATTGACATAGAATGGAATGTATAGCATGTCATAGATTGGTATATTTAATGATGTATTAGAATGATATGACCCCAATTTGGTATATTGCCATTATGATTTGGGCCGGTCTTTGGCTGTGGGAGTGTGGGTGTGTGTTTTAGAGTTTATGTTACTATTTTATTTGATTTGATAAATATTGTACAGGTTTGAATGGATGAAATTCAAAGGAGGCTTTGCCAAATTTTTAACAGAGCACCCCACCCTAAAAGTAGTCAAATCGAGGTGAAATATAGTGCAAAAAGGATAAGTTGCGCCTCGGCAAGGCATGACACAGTAGAAGAATTAGTAAAACTTGATTACAAATCAATTTGCCCCTCAAAAATTATCTATAACATGTCTAACATTTCTCTTGCACTCTTACAGGTTAAAACAAACTTGCAAATGGTGGGGCAAAGGGCATGGAGTAAGGCATTCATTGCCTTGACATTTTCTTGTTGTGCTCTCAGTTCATCCTCACTTATGCTAATGAAAATGATTTTCCATAGTTGAAGGTTATTGGCCATAAGATGTATTTCCAATCTCCTCTTCCATTGTACAATATCGGATCCATCAAAATATGGAAGTTGGGAAGTGGGGTATCCTTCGCAAGACATAGAAGATGATAGTATTGGTTTAGCCATGCAGATCTTTACAATTAGTTATGTAACCCACTCTAATACCACTTGTTGGTTCCCGTAGGATGGCTATACCCAAGAGGGGAGGGGTAAATTGATATATAAAAATTTCTTGTTTGTCCCCTATTTAACTAATATTATCGTTTTTTTGATTGTGTGCAATGCAATGTAAGATAACTAGTAAAGCATTAAATTGCTAGATAAAGTAAATAGGCACATATATAAACAACATGATTTTTATAGTGGTTCGGGAACCCCATCCCTATGTCTACTCTTCTAAGAGCACACTCTCCTTATGCCTTGGGTTCTACTATATCTCATATAATGGAAATATAATAGTGCTTTCAGCACTCTTCTAGATTTCAACTCTAGGGGGGCATAAATAAGTGTTCTCAATACTCTTCTGGATTCCAGCTCCAGTAGGCATAAACTAATATTCCCAACACTCTTTTGAATTTTAGCTCCAGGGGGTAAACTAATGGCTCTTGTCTCAACAGACAGTCACAACCCTTCTTGAGTCTAATCCACACTATCAGTTCTAGGCATTTACAAAGAAATGGATAAAGAAATTTAAGCAAACTTTTACAAATATCTCAATGAAAGCACAAGGGAAAGCTTAAGGATTTTTGTAGCTCTTTGTGTTACAGAAGCTCTTTCCTTAATGTATGAGTAAGAAGGCCTTGAAGATTTAGAAGACTGAAGCTCTTGAATAGATATTTAGAAGTTAAAGCTCTTGCCTTGAGTGGAAGGTTTTGCAAAAGATTTAAGCTCTTGAAAAAAACTCCTTCAACACCTTGAATCGTCACCTCTTCTCCTTAAATAGCTCTTTTGAAAACTTGACCACTGGAGGAAGATGATCTTCATTGAATGCAAAGACAAATATAGATGAGGAAGAATAAATGTAGAAGATCGTTCTGATAATCTCCTATTTGAAAACATCATCTTCTACTTAATTCTTATATGCTTAGAGTCATTCTGCAGTGCCGACCTTAACATAGAAGAATGTCAATGGCTAGTTCAGGCAATTGACGAATGAGGAGATGCTGTAGCTCTGGCTTGATTCATGGTTTTGGAAAGAAGATAATAAATTCTAACAAACTCAGCAGCTCACTTTGTCCAGTGCTTCATTACATTTGTCTAAAGTTAATAGCAAACAAAATCTCTTTCCAGCCAAACAAAGTCTATTTATCTCCTACTTTGTCCATAGTTATTTCTAGATGAATTCAGGCTTCTTCATTTTTAGAAAAATGTATTTTACTCCCTGAACTTCTTCTTCCATCCACTGTCTTTTTATTGTTTCTTCAGATAGTATGAGATTTTAAATAAAGTACTCAGATTGATATCTTTGAGCATATTTCAAAATCTTTGTAACACAAACTTTCTAAAATGTTGCGGATGATTAGAACAAATATCTGCAGCCCTGCACTTGGAAATTTGAATGGGTTTTTTATATTTAATTCTTATTTAGCACTTAGAACCTTCAAGCATTTTGTTTTCCTTAAATGGATTGTCTATTTTTATAATCTAGAAAGGTTGTGGACCGCACAGAAGAATATTGTTATAAGCTATAGTTGCTGCAGAGTATTGAATTTTTATATTTGAAAATAGTAAATTTTTACTGTAGCATGCTATCATAGCAGTGTTACTATAACAGATCACTATAGCATGGCTTTATCTATCGATTGGGCTGAAGTAGAGTATTAGACAAATCTCATTGCTTAAAAGGTTTGTCTGTGGGTACTATAGCATGTTAATGTAGTAGATCACTGAAGCACTTTGTCTGCTAATTTGTCTGAAGCTTTGTCTGCAGGTACTGTAGCAGTGTTATTGTGACAAATGACTATAGCAATTCTTCTGTTACTTTATTTGTTAATTCATCTGAAGCTTTGTCTTATACAAAATTTGTCTTCCACTTCATCATCTTGTAGCAGCACTATAGTATTTCACTATAGCGCACATACACTGGAAAATTTTTGCACTTTTGCCACATTGTTAACTTGACATTTTTCATTATATTTTCTATTGTAAATCATAATATAATTATCCCTATGAAGTTTGCATAAGTTATAAAGCATGAATATGCAATTTGAATCATGATATGTTTTTATAAAGTAGCACTTATTCTTTTTCATTTAAAAATATATCTAGACTGATATCAAGATGTATATGCTTGTGTAAATGATATCCTAATAAGGTACAGATATTTCAAGCATATCTTTTTACATTTTAAGCTTCCTATACTAAAAGCATCATTCACATAAATCAAGTCCTAAGATAAGTTTTGTTGTCATCAAAATCATACAATAATCCCAATAGATGTAAGCTCATTAACTAAGAAAGTTGGCTATAGATTCTGAACATTGGAGGCTGGAGCAGTGGGTGGTGCAAGATCATCTATAGAAGTTGACTAAGCAATCCCAAAATGTGAGATGAGTGCATCTAACTTCTTCTCTATTCTCATTTATGCTTCCTTAATTCTCACACTTCTTTCCTTGACTCTTTTCTTATCTCCTTCACTTCTAGTGATAGCAGTGTATAAGTAGAGGATCTAGGGACATTAGCTTCAAATGAAGCCCTAGGAGGTGATAAATCTCTTTCTACAATGGGACTAAATCTGTCATCTCTCTCCTCCATCTACTCCTCTTCCTCCCCCTAGGAGTGTTCTCTATCTTCTTCTTCGTCTTCCTCTTCTTCACTCTCATCCTCTTCCATTTTTTCTCATTTTTCTCAAACATTTTTGCCACATAATTAGAAATTGGAATCCCCATTCTCTTTAATAGGGTTGCTCCTACCCAGTCTTTCTTAAGTAATGACACATGTATGCTAGATTCTTCCTCCATAAGAATTTGAAAGTGCTCAAATATCCTAGTTAACAATACTCCATATGGAACTACATGGTCAGTCCTCTAGGCATATATCCAAAGGTAGTGAACATAAGGTTTGGGAGGTTAAATTTTTGATAATTGTAGACTTTCCATAACACTTTGGATCATTAGCAGTTACTTGCTCCATTCCTCCTAGCTTAGGCATGATCATATTTTGTAACACTTTTCTAAGCATTATAAGCTCAATAATGAGGTCTTTGGTTCTCATGTAGGTATGGGCTAAAGTGTAGATAGTCCAATGGTTAAAAATCTCTTTTTTTCTCAACCCATTCTATCTTCTTCATGAGGTACACCTAGTATCTCACCTAGATGTTCTTTAGGAGATAGCATATGTGTTCCAAAATTTACTTCCACTCCCTTCACCATTGAAGCATAATTACTAGGTTTCCAATTGAAATAAAATATGAGGACCAGTTCTCTATAGATGGGTGCCCCATAATCTAATAATTTAGTCCATCCTTAATAGTTTAGCATGGCTCGAATATCTGATCTACATTTATCAAGGAATTTCAATTCTATCATTTTCTACACATGTACTAGTCTTTCTAAAATTGAAGTATAGAACTTAAACTTCTTATCCTCATTGCTAAAATAGAATGTAGGTAAATCACGCAGCTCAAATTTGGCAATGGGAACCTTCCTTCCCTTTACCTTTTTAGGAAGGGAATTTAGATTAAACAATCTAACATTTTCTTCTTCCCTTCTTTCTACATGCACATCTTCTTCTTTATTCACATGTGTTGGGGGAGAGGGATTACCTTCACTAACTGCAGTCTGAGGTCTTCTAGAGCTTTTAGATGATGAAGGTTGAGAGGTGGATGCCCCTCCTCTGGCCCTTGGTCATTTTACACCTTTTTGGGGTTTGAAGACTATGACTTTGGGTGCCATTAAGGTGTAGAATTTGATGGTAACGATAGAAAATTAGAGAAAATGCTCCTATGGAAGATTGAAAATCGCAGTCACTAACTCTTCTAGCTGGCAGGAGGCTAGGAATGGGATGAAAATGGGAAGTGAATTGACACTTGAGTTTTTACCCTATTTGAATCGACAAGCAGGTGGAGTGCAGGCGCCTGGGGCTTCGCTCCAAGAAGTAGATTTTCCTAATGGTTTTTTTTATTTCAATTTTTAACCTATTCTACCCCATTAATCATTTGATATTTTCCCATTTTAATCATGTATCAACACAATCAATATTTAGCATGGGATCAAACAAATCATTTTGAGCATTGCAACATTACAAACATATCATTTCAATTCAAACATGTTAAAAAAGTTATTTTAAATATCATGATCATACCATTTTGCATGTATTAAGTACTCAACATGCCAAACAATTTTCACATTGCATGTTTTGAACTTAAAGCATTTGTACATACATCGTAGTCTTGAATGATAGGATAATGAATAAGATGGAATGATTCATGACATGAGAGTAATCTTTAACATTTAACTAAATTTTTTATCCAAATTATTTTTCATCTTAAGAGTTCGAGCCTTAATGATCATTATAGAAGGAATGGCTAGGAATGAAATTCCTATTCAAAACCTTAAACTATGAAGTTTCCTAAACAGGCTTGACTTATGCCTTGGGACTATAATTATATTAAGGATTAGTGAATTTCTTATGTAAATTTAAATTTTTCAAAATGATTTTAGTTCAAAAACAATGAATTCATATAGATTTAAATCCAAAACAGTCATTTCAGAGACATCTAGAGTATATAGCAATGTAATGCATAATTTCCTTATTAAACAGATACATTAAGTTGGGCAACTTATCTCCTTTGTTACTCCCTTTCCCAATTCTCACATTTGAGCTTATAGATGGTGTTACTAATCCTTATTTCTCATTTAGCACTTGATTTTCTTTCTTTAGCTTGAACTTGTAGATTGAGAAGATGATTTCTGTCTCCTCATCATTCTCCTTCTTCTATATGCTCATTTCAAGCTTTTCCTTAATACAATTAGAGAATCATTGTATTGCACTTACTTTGCTTCTTTAGCCTCTAACTTATTTGGATATGCTCTTTTTCATCCAATTTCAAGAAACCATTTGTTCTTTGATGGAGCTTGATGAATCTTCTTTTCTTCTTCCTTTTTCTTCCTTATTATTAGTCCCTTTTTTCTTTTCTTTGACTTCTCTTCTTTCTTCTTTCCTTCCTCTTTAGGTTGCTCCCCTTTAACCTGAGAGGATTCCTCAATTGATTTAGCCTCTTTAGTATCTTCAGTCTTTAGCTCTTCAATTTGATTTTGAGGCTTTGTAGTTTCTCTTCTTCCCTTTTCTTTTCTCCGTTGGGTTGCTCCCCCTCTGCCCATGAGGAATCTTCTGCAATGTCATTCTTTATACAATCCTCATTTTTCTCCACTTCTTCTATCGAAGGTTGCTCCTCCTTTTCTTCATCTTCTTCTTTATTGTCACCTACACTCAAGTCAGTCTCAATAATAGCATTAGTTTTATTTGAGTGCAAATTAACTTGCCCCTTAGAAACTACCTTTAGCTTGTCTAAGATTTCTTTTATAGTTTTACAAGCTAAGACATCTTTGCAGATGGAGGAGAAGAGAGCATGCAGTAAGGCATTCATAACCTTGACATTTTCTTGCCTATCTCTCTCGTCATCCTCACTTATGCCAATAAAAATAATCTTCCAAAGCTAGGGTCATTGGCCATAAGATCAATTTTCAACCTCCACTTCCATTGAACATAGTTGGATCCATCATAATATGTGTTAGTCCCATGTAATAGATAGCTCAAGAAGGGAGGGGTAAAATGAGCATACAAAAATTATGGCCAAATAAAAATTAATAAGCTAAGGAGAAGTAATGATGCGACACATATGTAGTTTTTATATCTATTCATTTAGTTAATGTTTACATCACTTCCAAATTCAACTTCTCTTAGCTATCCTTACTTCAGATAGGTAATTGTGCATGCAATGATATGTGAGGTGAAATAATGTAACAGATACATGCAAAGTAAAGCAATCAAGCAGACAATACATACAATAATATTTATAGTGGTTCGGGAACCTCATCCCTACATTCACTCTTCCAAGAGCACACACTCATTGTGCCTTGGGTTCCACTATATCCAATATAATGAAAATACACTAGTGCTCCCAGCACTCTTCTAGATTCCAGCTCTAGGGGGCATGAACATAGTGCTCTCAGCACTCTTCTGGTTTTCATAAGCTCACCAGGAAACTCACTGATTTCGAAGATCAATAGCAAACGTTTTAGTTTTCAAAGCTCACCAATAACTCATACAATGTGGTTTTCTTGAGCTCACCACAAATTTACATAGTTGATTAACAGCACTCATTATGCACATTACATTGCCTCTTTTACTAGGCCAATTTGTACAGAGTTTAAGCACATATAAAATGATATTGTGTTGAAACACATTAGATATCAATACTCCACAAATATGATTAAGATAAACTTTTTCGCTCTTCATCTTATCAACATAATGGAGATTAATTATATAGAAGGAAGCATAATCTGATTGAGAAATGTTACTCATTTAAGCTCTCTTTTTATTTTTCTCTCAGCTTCCTCAACCTTCTTTGTTGACATTGCACTACCTTTATGTTGCTTCAAAAATTTTTGTCCATTGGAGGTAGTTGGCTTTCTTTGAATGTTGAAGACCATTCTGATTTTTCTCATTGAAAAGTTGACTTCTTGATAAACTCGTTGAGCTAGAAAGCCTACAGCGCCATCCTTGAAGAAGATGCCTTTCTAGTTTTAAAAAACACTGGATAAAGACTTTTCTGCATGACTGACTCTTTCATTATTTTGGAAAGACGCTCATTAAGCCTAAAGGGATGCAGCCTCTGAAAGTTGCAACCTTTATTAGAGTGTAGACTACTTTCCTTTAAATTTCTTTCCATCTTCAATTAAGCTCGGTTTATCTAATTTGTTTAATAGAATCTGCTTAGAAGGAATGCTTGACTAGAGAGTGCAATCAGTGATGTCTAATACAAGTGGCTTCTACTCATCATGATGTGCCATAGAGATTCAGCCATATTTTATCTGAGGACTTTATCTAATCAAGCCCTAGACTGTCTCTTGTAAGTAACAGATAAATTAGCTCTAAGTAGATCCATATAATAAACAATTTTACCTTTTTAATTTTGTCTAAGATCATTGTAGTATTTTACTTCATCTTCTAGTTTATTTGTTGTAAGTGACAGACGAATTCTAAAAGTGCAAACAAAGTTCTTCTCTTTACTTTTCATCAAACAAAGTTTCTTTCACTGGACAAAGTAGCTTTGTCTATTAATTTATCTATTATAAGTAATAAACAATTCTTTTTGGCATGAATAAGGCTTCTTTGCGATAGACAAAATAACTTTGTCTGTTGTTTGTCTGGAGAGATCTATAGATGAAGGCGCAGGCTGTAGACAAAGTCTTTCACATAGTTTGTCTAATTGTTTGTCTATTGTAAGTGATAGAGGAAGTTACAATGCGCAAAGGAATCCTTTCTTTAACAGTTTGTCTGATGGTTTATCTAGTAAAGGTAGCAAACGAATCATTGAGGCATAGATGAATCGTTTCTTCAGTGATCGTCTGATGGTTTGTCTATTACAAGTGGTAAACGAACTTGCAAATGACGATAGCAAAAAAAGTTATTCTTCTGTAGCTACTGTGCCGCTTCTACTTTGTCTTCTATGTCTTCAGTAGAGGATTGTAGACAAGTTCCTTGATATTTTTCAGTTTCAAATAGGCTTTAAATGAGAGACAAATGCTTGAATAATTTGACTCCATTTTAGCTCTTCATTTGTCTAAGTTCAACTCCATTTCATCTCTGCTTTTGCAAACTAAATTCATCTTTGTGTTGCGGACAAATGCTGAGTATAAGCAGTTTATCTAACTTGTCCATGGAATGATTTATCTAAATCTTTTTGAGGCAGATGCTCTCTGATGCTAACTTTATCTATAAGAAATTGATTTGATCACCCATTGAGGCTTGAACTTCATTGCTACAGATGCTCTTTGTGGCTTCTGCTTAAAGTTTCAGTGTCATTCTGGTGGTGCTGTCGTGGGCACCCAAATTTAGAACCTTGCTCCAATCTAATTTTCTGTATTAGTGTGAGTAAGGGTCGATCCCACGAGGAGTAATTAGTAT